>JANHZU010002276.1:100580-117239 GCA_032468055.1 Acrochordus granulatus | reverse complement strand
TGCAAGACGGGGGCCTGGCGTAATGCAGTCCATGGGGTCGCGAAGAGTCGGACATGACTGCGCAACTGAACAACAACCTGTATAATCAAAAGAAATCCTCGGACTACATTCCTCTGTATTGATAGATTTGCTGGTTAATTTTCTCAGTCCTAATGAGGAGGGCAGAGATTGAATGGGCTCCTCTTGCAGACAAATGTCTGACCAGCTGGAATCTGCCGGTCTACCTGAAAAATGAACAATCTTTACCTGATTTGTTCTTCAAAGCTTAAGTGACATCTCTGGATGCTTCCCAAACTTTAAGAGAATACAGAAATACAATGAGTAAGGTGACAGCTAGATGAAGGTACAATTCAGTTTCTCAAGAAATTATTAACCCAAGACTTCTCAACCAGAATTTTTCATTTGTGAACTGTGATATGATACTTCCCTTCTCATCCCATCTCCAGAGACATCAGTTTCAGGCAATTGTCGTCTTTGGTATACAGTTAATTAATTTGCTTAAATATCACTCCTGCTCACTTTGCCAGTTTACTGTAATATGCCTGAAGGAGAAATATTTATGAAATATTGTTATAGTGCATGTTTCTCAGTCTTGGCAATGTTAAGATGTTGTGAGGACTTCAACTCCCAGAATTCTTCACCCAGCATGCTAGGTAGAGAATTCTGGAAGTTGAAGTCCACTCATCTTAACATTGCTAATGCTGAGAAGCACTGCTATACTGGTTAAAGGTCCACTGGAATCTAGTAGAAATTGGGGGATTGTGATGACTCCTGCATGAGGCATATAACTCAACTGGGAGGGTGGAGACCAGCCACTCCCAGTCCTAGGAAAACAACAAGGGCCAACCACTTCCAAAAAGATTGCCAAGAAAACTGCAAGGTCTCATCCAAGCTCTTGTCATAAGTCAAGACTGGCCTGAGGGCACAAAATAACACACACAAACAAGAACCACTCAAGCTCAAATCATCCAGTCATATTAAACACAACTTCCTCCAATTCCAACCATTGATTAGATCTGCCTCCTTGGGATAAAGACTTTCATAGCCCACCACAGCTAGTGGACTCCTCTTGGGAAAGATGTATTAGGGCAGATTGGACCAACTCCTGCTGACATGTTGGATTTAGAAGATATATAGTGAAAAACTATGGTTTGGTGACATACCTTAATTGCAGTGAGGTGATATGTTCTAAGACAGAGAAGAATTCCAGCAAAGAAAAGACGCCTTCCAGTGACATATGGTTATTATCCAGACTGGAAGGAAGATGAGTAGAAATGGTCATTGGCAGGAATACAAATATTATTGCAATGTATTGTATAAAGAAGTGGATTTGGCCACAGAAAATTTCTTAACGGTATTCAAGCTCTAAGTAACTTGTTCTGGCGACTTGGTGTGTGAGGATAAATATAAAATAAAAAGGCTGACTTTTCTAATATTACAATGCTGCTTACTGTCAGTTCTGTCTCTCTTAGATTGAGAATACTGTATATAAAACCACTTTTTGAAACATGGGAACTTTAAGACATGCAGACTTCAACTCACAGAATTCCTCAAGGTTCCCAAGTTTTAAAAATACTGATATAGAACAGTATAAAAATTAACAGCACCAAAAAAGTATCACAAGAAACCAGTGCAAGAGATGACATCATAGTAGCAACACCTGGAGAACTAAACATCAGAAGAGACAGTTTATGATGCCATCCAGAATCGCACGCTGAAGGTGCCCAGTTAGCCTTTCTGGGAGGGCACTTTGCAAAGAGGATGCTCTTTGTGACTACTAAGTCACTCCTGCCAAAAATGCCTTTTTTTGCTTGTACCCCCTGCTTCCCCCTGCCACTCAAGAGGAATTTTAGGTGAAGATCATAAGATCCCAGGAGTGGATGTCCTTCAGATTATTTTTTCCTAACCAGGAGGAAAGCATGGGAAAATGTTGTAGGCAATCCTTGACTTACAACCACAATTGGGACAGAACTTCCATTGTTAACAAAGGCAATTGTTAAGTGAGTTGCAACTAATTTTACAACCTTTTTCGCCATGGTCATTAAGCAAATCACTGCAACTGTCAAGTGAATCATGAAGTCATTAAGCGAATCTGGCTTCCCCCATTGACTTTTCTTGTTGGAGGTTGGCTGAGAGCATCTTAAACGGCGATCACATGACCCTGGGACACTATAACTGTATAAAGGTGCGGTGGTGCAGCAGATTAGTGCCGCCAGGTATGTCGTCCAGAAATGGCCGGCACTCCGGCAGGTTCGATCCGCAAGCTCCGCATGACAGGGTGTTCGAAAGCACGTGAAAATGCAAGTAGATTGATGGGGACCTCCTTTGGAGGGAAAAATTGCTGGTTGGAAAATCGACGGAGGAGCGACTCGGCACGGCAGAACACCGAAAGTCCGTGCAAAAAACTTGCCCGTCCCGGGGGTGGAGCAGGAGTCTCGGAGGACGCCCCGGAAATGAACATCGCCGGCCAGCCGAGGGGGGCAGGGTAAAATAAAGAAAAAAAATGTGTAAGCACTAACCCATGTAAGCCGCCAAGAGTCTTCGGAAATTGGCAGCACAGAAATATGATTGATAAATAAATAAATACATGCTCAGTTGTGTTTTCTAAAGAGAACTGTGAATTCCCAACTGCCATTAAAAAGACCAGAGAAAGTTCCATCTCTTCACTGAGGACCGGGTCAGAATTAAGTAAAAGAAGTGTCCAAGGACATTTAAATCTACAGTACAGATATTATTGAAGAGAACATCTTCACCTACGTTAAAGAATGCAAATGTTTCAGATCTTGGAGGGAGTCCATTATCTTCAGAACACCTGAGTCACCCAGAGAATTACTGGACAAGCTGATGATAGGACAAAGGCAAAGAGGAGATTACTAGTCATATGTGCATATTTATCTCCTATTATTGCATATTTTATTTTAGACTGTGAATTTGACTGAAGGAATATTTTTAGTTTTACTGATTTGGGCATAGGGCCTGGACGAAGATTTCAAAAATATTCAGATGCAACTGAACGTATCTACTGTAAAAGGGAAGCATCTGAAACATTAATATATACATAATGATACAGACATCTAACATTTCAATGTGCCCCAAAGTTCACATTTAATTACAAGAATGAATGAACACTTACTCCAACTGCAGTACACCGCTATATCTTCTTAGGGCTAAGCACAAGTTCTCAAGATCTTCTCCATGAAAATAATTACCTGACAAGCTAATAAAGAAGGCAAATTACCATTCTGTTTAAATCAGATAGGTTTAAATCCAATTCTGGTTCATGCCACTCCCTGTGCCCCTTTTTAATGAATTCACTTAATGTACCAAGCTTTACTAGTTTTATCATTGGTTCATTTTTCTATGGCTTTGCATATGGTCCAGTCCCAGCTTCCTAGTATAATTTATGACTTGATGTATCATATTTGGCCATTATGTGGCCAAATAAATAAAAAAAAGAATTTGGCAGAAGACATGGTAAAGCAAAGCTATTTACAGAAGAGATTGACCCCAACCCCATCATTACAACAAACAAAAATGCAACTTCTCTTATTTCAGAGAAGACAGTTCAGGGCCAGAGAAATACTGACTGAGACTTTAAAATGAACTCAGAACAGGAGGATGTACAGATTTGGGAATGGTGCAGCGGAGAACCTAAATGTGAAGACAAAATCTTCATTAGCTTTGTTCTTTGAAATGCTGTCCATGGCAGGATTTCAGACTTCCTTTGGTTATAGCTGGTGGCTGAATGATACAACCAGAAAAAACACATAGAAAGGAATGTGTAGTTTGAGTCATGAATACTGAGGAACTCAGTCAGAGCTAGGAGTCGAAAGGGCCAAATTAATGATATTATACTATCTGACCTCTCTTGAATTTCAAATGCAAGGCCAACTTGGACGATTCAAAGCAGGTATTAAAGCCCAGAGCCAAAGAGCACCCAGAATCATCCATCCATCCATCCATCCATCCATCCATCCATCCATCCATCCATCCATCCATCCATCCATCCATCTCAGTCCACAGTTTTTAGGCCCTTGAGGACTTCCCTGGAGCCAGTGAAGCATACAATGTTCTTTTTCCTACCAAGCATTTAGAGGACCAGACTAAGCAGGTATTAACAAATCCACTGTACCATATTTTCTTTGATGTCACCTCCATCTGTTGATATTTGTTTAACTGGGCATCATGAAAATGGTAATTCCTGTAGTAAAGACAAATGAAAAAATACACAATAGGTGGAAGGAACCAGCACCAAATGGACAGCAATGTGATTAGTCACACCTGACTAGGAAACTACTAAGATCAAGAAAGTTACTTGAGAAGACAACTCAGGCAAGCCCCTCCCTAGTTCACATGAAGATAAAGTGAGGGAGGGAGAAACAGACTGAGACTTGCAAAATTCTGTCACTATAGGTTTTCAGTTAAAATAGTCCCAAGCTACATGGCATTGTTTTCCTAGTCTGGTCGACCTTGAAGGTCTGACCCTTACCTTAAAATAGTGACATCAGGACCTCCTGTATTCACAAGGGTCAAGATTGCAGTTTGGTGATCAACACTAGAGAGAGGAGAAAAAGTTCTGCAAGATCATGACTTAATGGCAAAGCTCACCCAAGATTGCAGGAAATAGCCTAAAAAATGGTGCATAAAATGAGGCTTAAATTATTCTTTAGTGGTGAGAGCCCCAGCATCTATCCAGATTTCATATTCTCTGAAAGCAAGCTATCCTATACAGGTAATCCTCAACTTATGACCATTCATTTAGTGACTGTTCAAAGTTGAAAAAAGCAACCTACAACTGGTCTTGCACTTCACTGCAGCATCTCCATAGTCATGCGAACAAAATTTGGGCACTTGGCAACTGGCATGTATTTACAACGGCTGGAGCATCCCTGGGTCATATGATAGCCATTTATGACCTTCCCAGCTGTCGTCCAACAAGAAAAGTCACTGGGGAAGATGGATTCCTTCAACAGCCATGTGATTTACTTAACAATTGCAATGATTCACTTAACAATTGTGGCAAAAAAGATTGTAAAATCAGGCACAATTCACTTAACAATGGAAATTCTGGTCTCAGCTGTAATTGTAAGTTGAGGATGACCCACATTTGTTTTAGAAATACACCAGTTGAGTATAAGTGCAAGTGTGCAACATAAACTTTTCCAGACAGCAATTAAGGAATCTAGGGAGGTCATGGGCACATATAATACGGCTAAAATGCTTCTATTGTGTAGCCTTCAGCCCTGAATAATAACAATAGCATTTCCCTTTAAAATGGGAATGTCCTTTTCTTGATTAGTCCCATACATACCTGGCTTCCAGCTTCACGATATTTTGGCAAACATTTGCTGAATCCAGAAGGTAAAAAATGCTCTTAAGTGACAGTTGGTTGTTGCTTAAACTGCAGAAAACCAAATCAGATCACAAGAGAGAAAGACTGTCAGAAAAATGCTACAGCAGTAAATCTCCACTAATATTAACTGATGCCTTAGTGGAAGACGATAAACCCGCAAAGAGATCACAGCCCAGGAGTACGTGTCCAAAGATGATCTGAGATTAAGACAAGTTTAATACACATGCTCAATTATAACATCATTTGTTTAATTTAAGCTAAGTGTGTTATGCTATCAGGCCTTCTAGGTAGATCAGACCAAGAAATCAATCAAAGCTATTTTTAGTATTTTAAAGGCTGAAACTACTTTTACTGAAATTGGCTATAACTGCAATGAAAGCCGGATTGTGCTATAGCTTCTCTTCTTATTTATGTTCAATGAATTAGGGAGGTGTGTCTGAGCTATTTCTGAATGCTGTCTGGATGTTGGAGACTTAAAATATATTTTATTCCTTGTTGCCTTCGCAATAGAGCTTGCACATCTCCATCAAGATCATCTTTTTTACTCTCTTCGTATGCAAAGCCAATTATTATGCTTTGCCAATAATGCATTATGGCTTAGCATATTGATCTATTGAACAAATATAAAAACAGGACATAAGAAGAGCCCTGAGAACAGAGCAGATTCATCTAGTCCATCTTTCTGGGTCACATAATGATAGGTCAGAGGCATTCAGCAAGCTAAGTATGCAGAAAAACACAACAGTCCATCTATATACTAATAAAATTCTCATGCCTACAACCTTTAACTGGGTGAATAGTGGCAACAGTTTTTGAACCAAGATACCTCAAATGGTCTAACTTGAAGAATATATCCAAAATTCAGGATCCATGGTTCCCATGGGATTGAAATTTGGCAAATTTTATTGAATATTTTATGACATAAAAAATGACCATAAAATGACCGTAAATAATACAAAATGTCATAAAATACTTCCTGTGGTTAACTCCTGATGTTTGATTGTGTTCAGCATGGGCTACTTTCAAGGCACATACATTTCTGAATATCCCTTGAATTTAAAAGAACTTTTCTAGTACATTAGAAGCTCTGTCACAGTTCAAGGCATTGAGGAATCTGGTAAGGAAATGTCTCTGAAATAATGACCCAAGGGGTTACAAGTTGTCTGGGGTCTTCTACTGCTCCTCGATACCTGGTGGCTTAAAGAAGGCTGCCTGTGATTTTGGTGACAGCTTGCAATCATCAAGAGATGCAACAATCATTTGCTGAATGATTCCTCATAAATTGGTCTAGCCTTCTTCTAAAAATCATCCTCTTCCACCGGTCATAGGAAAAAAGACATTCCCCAAAGAAATCCGGCCCACATCTAAATTCAAACACTGAATTCAGAAGCAAAGAAAATGAGCAATTTTCATTTCAACTCAAATGTATAACTCCACTGTATATGTTGTATGCCCAAATGTTGTTATTCTTTGGGGAGGTGGGGGTTGGTGCCTTTGAGTCTGTCTTGACTTGGCAACTACATGGGCTACCCCATGCAGTTTTCTGGTTAATGTTTTCAGAAGCAGTTCTTCCTAGGGCTGAGAGAGGATCACTTGAGACCTGGTTCACTAAGCTAATGGCTTGCAAATTCAGATTGGGTTTACAGGTGGTCTTTGACTTATGACCGTAATTGGGACCTGAATTTCTGCTGCTAAGCATGGTGATTGTTAAACGAATCACACCCGATTTTATGACTTTTGTTAAACAAATCACTACAGTTGTAAAGTATGCGGTTGTTAAGCATCCCATTGATTTTGCTTGTTGAAAGCCAGCTGGGAAGGTTGCAAATGGGATTCTGCAACATTGTAAAACATATGCCCATTGCCAAACCCCCCAATTCTGATCACATGACCATAGGGATGCTGCAATAGTCATAAGTGCATTGGAACTTCAAATGTTTGCCAAACTAATGATTATAAATTTGTAGGAATATGAAGGGTTAAACCAGCGTTTAGAACTATGGGAGTAGTTTTCCCAGACTGGCCGTAGAAAAGTCTGCACCTGCAAACCTTATCACAAGAAGTCTGTGAAGCCATGAGAAGCTAACTGTTGATGCATGCGCAATATACTTTATGATGTAACCTTGTAACAATGCAGTAATTAATAAAGAGGAGATCTGTTAGCTTTCGATTCTCAGCTCTCAGCTCCAGCTTTGCTGCTCCAGCAGCAGACGCTGCTGGACACTTAGCTTTCCCCCGCAGCTTGCTTTCTGCTTGCACTATAGTTCTGTGCCTGCCTTTTTTTCCTTCATCTTGGTGCTCAAGTTGGGGTACCAAGATCCCAAGGTATTGCTAAATAAGTTGAGGATTACCTGCATTAGGAATCAAATGAATTTTCATCGCCAATGAAAAAGGCATGTTTTCAGAAGGACTTACTTCAGAGGACCGGAAATACACATCTGGGACACCATAGTCATCAATTTTCTGCATCCTTCATCACCAAGTCGGTTACCTGATAAACTGATATGTTTCTTCAGGTTAGTAACTGACTCAAACACCTCTTTCTGTTTACAGATACTTGGAAAGAATGGGTACCTACTTGATTTCAGAAAGGTGGGAACAGCTCTGGAGAATGCCTCCCAATTCTTCTGCCCTTTGTGAATCTAACTGGCAGTCTTGCAATCTGGGCACCACAAGAGGAAAGCAGCAATCATGAGTATATTTTTATTTGATTCCATTCATCATTTTTATCACACAGCTCTGACTGTGACACATCAAGCCCCTGGCAAATCCAACAATATTATTCCTCATGCAGCGGTGTTGCTGCCACTGTGGAAACACAACAACTCAAACTGACAAAGACAACAGCTATATCATGGTTTGTCTCATCTTACTTACAATTGGCTAAAATCATAGATTGGCTTAGTACAATTCCCTGACTGAAAATTATCATTATCTCTGAACATTTTGAATAATGAGCCATACTTTGGTGATGTTCCCTTTATATGTTTGTTGTCTGAAGGACTGGCTCCTTCCAAAATACATGATCCTATATGATCACAGGCAAGGTCTGCATCTGCATTCTCCAGTCTGATGATCTCCAAATGCTGGACATGTTTGTCATCACTAGCCAGCAAGCCAACACATCATAATGTTAGAGGTTTGATGAGAACTATAAAAGTATTGACACCTCTAAACTGTGGTGCTGGAGAAGCCAAGAAACAAACCAATGGATTATCAAACCAATCTACCCAAAGTTCTCACTTGAGGCACCAAGTTCAAATTATCCTATGTCAGACACATTATGCAAAGGCTCAGATCTCTGGAGAAGGTTGTTAATGCTGGGAAAGGTGGAAGGAAAGAGGAGAAGAAGGTGACCAACCGCAATGTGGATGGACTCAGTTGCAGTGGCAATGGGGGCACCCTTGAAAGACCCGAGAGACCAGGTTAGGGACAGATCCTCATGGAGAAAATCTATGTGGTTGCTAGGAATAGAAAATGACTTGATGGTACATTATCAATTTATCAATAAAAACAATATATTTTCTCTTTCTCAGGTATTGCAGAAAAGGACTATAATTTATAGGGCTAAGCCTACTTCAAGAATAATTCAGAAATCTGTTTTGAATTTTGTATAAGCACAGACTGAGTACTTTTCTGTCGTTCTTCAGGATTTTATGAGTCTCCAAAAATGCAGCCACCTGACAAACTTAACAATTTTAGGGTTCCTTAAAAGAACTGCGACTTTTTGGGTTTGAATGGAAGCCTGAAAAATGAGTAAAGGTAAAAGGTAAAGGTTTCCCCTGCCAGTCATGGTCGACTCTAGGGGTCAATGTTCATCTCCATTTCCTAGCTGAAGAGCCAGCATTTGTCCAAAGACACTTCCATGGTCATGTGGCCGGCATGGCTATATACTGAGGCACATGGAATGCTGTTATTTTCCCACCAATTTAGGTGGTTCCTAATAATTTACTTGCATTTTTTACATGCTTTCAGACAGCTAGGTTGGCAGGAACCGCCGCGAATAACGGGAGCCCACCCTGTTATGCAGCAGGACTTGGATCTTGAACTGCTCAGCTTCTAGCCAACAAGCCCAGCATCTAACCACTCAGCCCTTGACTAATAGAATGGTACTGAGCTTTAGTAATCTGAAGTCACTTTTCTGAATTCTTTTCAAAGCGCATACATGCCATGTTGTTTATGAATTATCAAAAAACCCTAAGTTAAAAATCATATGTACACATTGTTGTTATAAGTGCATGGAACTTCTGATTGCGAGCATATGTTCCGGAAGAATGCCCTTAATCTGAATTGCTCTTAAACCAAAGCGAGGTTTCCCATAGGAAACAATGGAAAGTCAGATGATCCGTTCCATGCCCCGAAAAATATTAATAAATAATCATTTTCAATGTTTGTGTAGAAATGATTGTCTCTAATATCTGAAACAAGCAACAATGATTAATACACAATATAACACAGAAATAGAACAAGTTAACCAGCGCTTATGGATCCGCTCTGAGGCAGATTCTGGCCATCGGCTGCTGCTTGGCCAACTGCTGTCTGGGAGGCCCTGGTTGGATCGGGAGGAGCCGCTGCTGCTGCCACTCAACACAGAACAGCTTTTCCCTTCTCCCTCAGCAATGCCTTTCCAGGGGTCTTTCCTGGGCAGTTTGGAAATGCTTCTTATCATAACCTGCCTCCGTGCTATGAGAGGGGAGAAGAGATGGGCAGGAGGGGGACAGGCTGGATGGTGCCAGGCGAGGAGAGTGTGTATGTGTGAGTGAGTAACAGGGAAGACGGAGGGTCAATCTTCCTCTGCTTTGAAAAGAGTCCTGGCTGGCATGAGGGAGACGAGAGGGAGGAGAGGAGTGGGAGGTTATTACTTGGAAGGAGAATCTGGAGTCTGAGTCTCAGGAGTTCTTTCTTTTGAACAACTTTAACTTAATTTACACTTTTTATGCAGCAAGAGAGAAGAACCATTGGCTCCATTGTGAGATTTCCCGCACGAGCTCATTGTGCGGTGCTCGTCTTGCAAGTTTTCAAATGAGCCACCAATGAATTCTGATAAACAGAGATACTTACTGTAAAGTTAAACTTCTGGCTTTAGAATCAGTTTCCTCTTCATTAATTCCCACATCTTTTAACCTGAAACCACAACATAATTAAAGATTGATAGATTGATAAATGGTTTCTGAAGTCTGCAAGTCAATTGGAGTACAAAGAAAGGGGAAAACAGAAGTCAAATATTTATATTACTTCTAGGGCTGCTTTACCTCTTTTTCCTTTTTTAACTTTTATAAATAAGTGGAGATTTTGGCATTAAGCTCAAAAGGTTATATTTTTTCGATGTCATGAAAAGAATTTGAGGTACTCTCCTTGGAATATAATATTATATTATATTGAGTATTACTTGTATAACTTCAGTCATTATCTGTCCATTTATTATTATTATAGTATTATCGTTTTCAAAAAAAATTAAAATACACGTAAACCTACACAACTGTAAAAAACCATAAGTAGCTGAACTGAGCCCTGCAATTATACTTTTAAAACACTCCTGAAAATCATTGGGATTTAAATTAATCCTAAATACTTTGACTTTCACTTCTTTGCATTGAGTTCTCGGAAATTCAGAATCAATACAATGGTGGATACAATGATAAATGTTACTCTGGAACTGTTTGGAGGGGAGGGGGAAAATATTTCAAATTCCATTTAAATATTTAAAATTCCAGCATCGTCATGGACTAAACCAGCAGAAAGGCACACCATTTCTTCTTCCCAGTTTCTATTTTCCTTTCTCAATGCGGCTTCTAAACTGGTTCTCTCTAGCTTCACTTCTACCCCTCCCACAACAAGTTAGGTTATTTCATGTCACACTCAGCCACCCATTGGTCTAATTATTGAACACTGCCTGAATGCATCACACAAGCAATTTGCTACAAAGAGGTCTGTCTATGGCAAGCATGTCCAACCTTGGCAACTTTAAGATGCACAGACTTCAACTCCAGAATTCCTCAGCCAGCATAGCTGAAGTCCACATTTTTTACAGTTGCCAAGGTTGGACACCTCTGATCTTTGGGGTTGCTAAGAACTGTACTGTATAGCCCATTTATACAAAAGGGGTTGCAAGTGATTTCCCATTCAAAAATTGACCAGTTTGAGTCCACTTAGCTTTCTAAAATCAGCCAAGCTTAGCTTAGATGCTGCCATTAATTATAGTTCATTTACTCAGAAATAAGTTCCAATGCAGCCAGTTTGATTTAGTGGTGAACACAACAGGCTAGAGACAGTGTTTCTCAACCTTGGCTCCTTCAAAAGGTGTGAACTACAATCCCCAGAATTCCTCAGCTTGGGTTGGGGTTTGGGAAATGAGGAAGGTCACAAATGGTGAACATATGACCCATGATACTGCAACCATTGTAAGTGTGAGCTGGTTGCCATGTACCTGGATTGTGATCACATGACCCCAGGGGTGCTGGGACGGCCAGAATTTTGAGGATCCGTCATAAGTACCACTTGGCCAGCACCATTGCAACTTTGAATGATCACTGAACGAGTGGCCATTGACTGAGGACTACCTGTAGTGCCACAAGTGTAAATAATAAATCTTTAGTAAACAATTTAGTGATTCCTTCAGTTCTGCTCTGGATCTCCTATCCCTCCAATACTTTCTATAGTCAGTCTGCTCTGTGTTGCCATTCCTATCCTTTGGACCTCTTTAAAAAATTAACCTCAAACTAATTAAACTAATTAGTTTAAAACTAATTAACTTTTAAACCTAAAGCTAATTAATTTCAGGAGTTACCATGAACCTTCAAAGATGGGTTTCTCACCTTGGCAGTTTTGGAGAGAGGTTGGTGAAGGTGATTATTAAGACGCTCTTCCTGGAAATAAGCAGTGGAAAATCAACATATGAGCTTAGTTTTGCTACCCCATCCAACAAAATAGCTTCATGGAGCAGTATTCATGCCAGAGGGCCCACAAGGCCAACAACCTGCTGTTTCCCTGATGGAGAAGCTCTTGATTTAAGACAGGAAAACAAATGGATTCTGCTGCCATTTTTCAAGGGAGGCACAGTGGCCGAGCGGTGAAGACGCCGGGCTTGCTCTACTGCAGTTGCTTACCTTATGCAAAGCTCGGAAACGTTTGGACAATTCACAGCTGCTCTGCTGAAGGCAAGAACGGTGCCCACGGACATTTCATTGTAGCTTAAACTGTTAAAAATATAATAAACCTCCTGTTGCAAATGCATGGCAATCATTTGTTAAGCATACAAAGATCATCTGTGATCAACGTGCAAAATTTCACTTATTTAGTGACCATCCCACAGTTTTTTTAATTTTATGAATCAGACTTTCACCTTAAAGATAGACTGTGGTTTTGCACGGCATCAAGCCACAGTTTGCTTCACTATGTTTTGAGACTGTGTTCATCCATTTCATTAAGACGCGATGCAATAAAGTTGCTTTTGTTTTAGTTGATGGATGATCCCAGGAATTGTCTTTTGCAAACCATAATTTATGACAGAATAAAGTACTTACTCAGCTAATTATGGTTAATCTGAAGCCTAAGCAAACCGGAAGTGACATAGTGAATTGAGAATTAAATAAATTATAATACACACAATTCACACTGCAAAACAGTAACCAAATATTTCAGAGAACTAATACGGTGCAGTGGTGTTGGACTAGGATCAAAGTAGAGCAAGTACGAGTTTCCCCTCAGCCGGCCCTTCCTTCTTAATCCAACATACCTCTCAAGTCTATTGTGAGAAAAAATAGGAAGAATGAGAACTATGTACAAGCAGTCCTCAACTGACAACCATTGATTTAGTGACCGTTCAAAGTTACATGGCTGGCTGCAGAATTCTGGGATTGAAATTAAATCTTAAGGTTGCCAAGGTTGAGAAACACTGTTTTAGATAGCACTTACTCCACTGTCTTTAACTTTTCCATCATGGGAAATATTTCTGCAAACTTGATCATATCCTGCTCCTTCAATCTGTTGTCCTGCAAACTGAAATATAGTAATTGATTAAAATATTCCCCATTGTATCTGATTAATGGTCAGGCATTCCACTACTTCATACTTTTTCCTAGATGAAATGGTTTAAATTACTTTATTTCTTCCAGCTGATGACAGTTTGGAAAAGCTTGAATTAGATCTGCAAGTCCTGGGCTTCTAAGATTTCCACCAATTAACCTGAAAAACAAAAAGTGATATTGTGTAATAAAACTCGATTTTTTCATAGGGTGTATGAAAAATTGATTCTGTAACTGTGACAGACTATAACATCACACTTTATATTAAGTCATGGCTTGTTTTAATCATGGTTTTTGGAATTAACCACAGGGCTTTATTCCACACATCATGCTTGTTGTGACTGTATCTTCAATCTATTGAAAGAATTAACAGGCTAAAGTTGATATGCTTAATTCTCAGATTTAGCTTCCATAGATTGCTAGAAGCATAGGGTAAACATTGACCCTGCTCTACACAATGTGCAGATCTACAGATAGTTCTCAACTTACAACCATTTGTTTAATGACCATCTGAAGTTACAACACTGAAAAAGGTGACTTACAGTTAGTCCTTGCACTTACAACCATCACAGCATCCTCACAGTCAAGTGATCAAAATTCAGGTGCTTGGCATGTATTTATGATGATTGCAACATCCCAGGATCATGTGATCTCTATTTGCAACCTTCTTATTACTTTCCAATAAGCAAAGTCAAGGGAGAAAGATTCCCTTAATGATCATGTGATTCATTTACCCATGGCAAAAAAGGTTGTAAAATTGGGCATGATCCACTTAACAACTGCTTTGCTTAGCAATGGGAATTCTAGTGCCAATAGTGACTGTAAGTCAAGGACTACCTGTAATTTCAGGTCACTGGAGGAGCTGTCTATAATGCTGTATAAGAAAAGGAGAGAACCCAAGTACCATTATACCTCTCTCCAAACTAGCAGATAATATGACTTTAGAGAGATGCTTCCCCAAGGGAGGAACCACCTTGATCTGATTGCTGGGCTTGTGTGTTCTGAAGAAGATGAGAGCTCTGCCAGAGGTTTAATCATATTGGACAAATCTCATCAGAGAAGCCAGTCTTCTTCCCCTAAAAAATATGGTGAGACGTAATTTACAGAAAGCCATATTGACTTGGTTGTCATCCGGGTCAACAAGAAAAGCACTAGGTGTTGGATTTCCTGGACATCCAGTGAAAAATGGGCTACAGAACTCCACTGGAGAAGGAGTGGAATGGCAAACCCCTCCAGTATCCTTGCCAAGAAAACCCCATGGACAGTAACAAAAGGCTAAAAAATATGTCGTTGGAAGATGAGCCCTTCTGGTCAGAAGGTGTCCAATAGGCTACTGCAGAAGAGCGGAGGGCAATTACAAGTAGCTCCATGAAGAGTGAAGTGACTGGGCCAAAGCCGAAAGGATGTGGTTGTGTCTGGAGGTGAAAGAACATCCAGTGCTGTAAAGAACAATATTGTATAAGAACCTGGAATGTAAGATCTATGAATCAAGGTAAGCTGGATGTGATCAAACATGAGATGGCATGTTTAATGCTCTTAAATCTTGCACTGTCATGCTCCACTTTGTTTTTGAATAAAAAAGAAAAATGAATTCAAGAAAGCAAAGTGGCTGTCTGATGATGCGTTACAAATAACTGAGAAAAGAAGAAAAGTGAAAAGCAAGGGAGAAAGGGAAAGATATACCCAAATGAATGCAGATTTCTAGAGAACAGCCAAGAGAGATAAGAAGATCTTCTTAAATGAACAGTGCAAAGAAATAGCGGTGCAAAAAAATAGAGAAATTTTCCCAATAGGCTGGGAAAGACTAGAGATCTCTTCAAGAAAAAAATTGGAGATCTCAAGGGACCATTTTGTGCAAGGATGAGCATGATAAAGGAAAAAAATGATAGGGACCTAACAGAAGCAGAAAAGATTAAGAAGAGGTGGCAAGAATATGGAGAAGGCCTATACAAAAACATCGACAGTAAATGTCCCCGATAACCACGATGGTATGGTCACTGACCTAGAGCCAGACACCCTGGAGTGTGAAGTCAAGTGGGCCTTAGGAAACATTACTTACAACAAAGCTAGTGGAAGTGACTGTATTCCAGCTGAACTATTTAAAATCCTAAAAGATGATGCTATTAAAGTGCTGCACTCAGTATGCTAGCAAATTTGGAAAACTCAGCAGTGGTCACAGGATTGGAAAAATTCAGTTTATGTTCCAATCCCAAAGAAGGGCAGTGCCAAAGAATGTCCAAACTACCGTACAAACAAGGTTGTGCTCAAAATACTACAAGCTAGGCTTCGGCACTATGTGAACCGAGAACTACCAGATGTGCAAGCTGGGTTTCAAAGAAGCAGAGGAACTAGAGATCAAATTGCCAACATTCACTGGATCATGGAGAAAGTGAGGGAATACCAGAAAAACATCTTCTTCTGCTTTATTACTATGCTAAAGGCTTTGATTGTGTGGATCACAACCAACTGTGGAAAATCCTAAAAGAGATGGGATACCAGACCACCTCACCCGTCTCCTGAGAAATTTGTATGCTGGTCAACAAGCAACAGTTAGAACTGGACATGGAATGACGGCTTGGTTCCAAATTGGAAATGAAGTATGGCAATGCTGTATATTGTCACCCTATGTAACTTATGGAACCTTGGATTACGAGCAAGGCTTTTGCAAGATGAGCAAAAAGTTTTAATAACATTGATGAGCGGCGACTCACAAGATGAGCACCGCACCATGAGCTTGCACGGGAAATCTCACAACGGAGTTGACAGTTCTGCTCTCTCGCTGCGTAAACAGTATATGTACATTAAGTGAAAGGAGTTCAAGAGAAGGAACTGCCGAGACTCAGACTCCGGATTCTCCCTCCAGGCAGTCCCCTCCCCCTCCTCTCTTCTCCCTCATGCCAGCAGGGACTGTTTCAAAGCACATGCACGCATATGTGCACACAAAATAAAGTAGAAATTGTCCTTGTCCTCCTCCAAAATAAAGCAGAAGTTCCCCCTTGTTGCCCAGTACCATCCAGCCTATCCCCTGCTGCCCGTCTCTTCTCCCCTCATAGCATGCAGGCAGCTTAAGACAAGAAACATTTCCAAACCGTCCAGGAAAGACCCCGCCCGGAAAGAGGGAAAAGGCCCTTTTGCCTGAGCGGCAGCGGCAGCAGCAGATCCTCTGATCCAGCAGGGGGCGCCGGACAGCAGCCGGCCTAGCAGCAGCCAAGGCCAGAAGCTGCTTCAAAGCAGATCCATAAGTGCCGGTTCATTTGTTCTATTTCTGCTTTATATTGTGTG
>JANHZU010002276.1:65625-78089 GCA_032468055.1 Acrochordus granulatus | reverse complement strand
GGTGTCCTTCGACAGCTCTTTGGTCTTCACCATAGTGGAGTTGGGAGTGTGACTGTTTGGGGTTGTGGACAGGTGTCGTTCATACTGATAACAAGTTCAAACAGGTGCCGTTCATGCAGGTAACGAGTGGAGGTCAGAGGAGCCTCTTACAGAAGAAGTTCCAGGTCGGTGAGAGCCAGAAATCTTGCTTGTTTGTAGGTGACCAAATACTTATTCTCCACCATGATTTGCAAATAGATCCTTTCCGAATCAGACAATGTGATTGTCTGGATTTGTTTCCACATTTTGTCTCTCACAGTTGAGGTTTACCTACGATGACAATTACAGGCCTCTCATCTTTTTAAGTGGAAGAACTTGCACAATTGGTGGCTAAGTACTTTTTTGCCCCACTGTATTGCTCACCAGTGGTCACTTGGATATTTATTTATCACATTTCTATGCCGCCAATTTCTGGAGACTCTTGGCAGTTTACATAGATTAAAGATTATACATTTATTTATTTTTACCTCCACCCCCCCCGGCTGGCCAGTGATGTTCGTATCTGGGGCATTGTCTGAGACTCCTGCTCCGCCCCTGGGACAGGCGAGGTTTTTTTTTTCGTGCCGACTTTGCTGTTCCGTCGCACCGACTCGCTGCTGTCGATTTGCTGGCCAGCAATTTTACCTCTGAAGTAAAAAAATTTGTATGAAATTTGCATATCAAATTTGGATATCAAATGCTTAATGAGGAAATACAAATATTCCTCAATTTATTACCATAATTTAAGATGGGATTAGAGTTAATAAGTCATTGCATAAGTCAAAACATCACATGGTCAGACCCGCTTTTTTGACTTCCCCCCTACTCTACTCCAAGAACCTCTAGTTGTTGAGCAAGTTAGTTTGATATAAAATGGAAGAAGCTTTCCAAAAACCTAGAAATCAAGGTTCACTTGGGTTAGTTGGGAAGTACTTCAGACACAATCTCAGGAACATGCCCAAAGCCTCCCATATTCACACATCAGATGAAGAGTGATGGAATTGCTTTGGTACGTAGAGCATTCCCACTGTGGACAGGGGGAGAGAGAAAGCTAGAAATTCCACCAATTGCTGTGCTAAAATTGTCCCACCTTGGATCAAGGTGCAGTCTAAGCTGGACATCTTGTAAGATCATGACTTAACAGGGAGAAATGTCAGGTGAGAGAGAAAAAAAGTAGGACATGCATAGAAATAGGGGATTTATGCTCGGAAACACTAAATCTGAGATGGATTTAGGAACTGATAACATGTTGAAGGTCAGTCACTGATGTGAGGCAGCTTTTAGAAGGGCGAAAGCAATTCTGGGCTGCATAGCAGTAACGAACCCAAGACTGCGAGTCATTATTCTCTCAACTTGCCATGGGTGAGGCCCTACCAGGAAAATTGTCCATAACTCTGAGTGCTAGAAGAATATTGATGAATCGGAGGGCCTTCAGAAGGCAATCAAGATGAGCCAAGGAGATGTGCACAAAGTCAGTCCAGGTGGGAACTTGACAAAGTAATGCACACAGCATGAGTTTCTCCCAGCCCAGAACTGCTTTCGCCCTTCTAAAAGCTGAAACCAAAGCGTTACGGTGCAGTTGGAGCACCGTTCACCTGAGTTTCTCCCACGAAGGTGCAACAGTTCGATAAGCCCGAGGACGGCTTTCAGGGGTCCCTCACAAGCACTTGCCCCGATCAGCAAGAGCGGCTTCCGACTCTCGGGCCCGAAGACGCCTGTCGTCCGCAGGGCCATTTTGGTTTCTTCCGAAGTTCGGTTCCGAACTCCGGTGGCAAAGGCTGGCGTTGCCTGTGTGCAGGACGCCTCACACAAGCCCCTCTCCTCAGGTCACACATGTTCTATGTATTGATCCTGCCTTTATTGGTTGCCTTTTTGCAGAGAGCGCGCCCGACGTTCCTCTTCCTCCCGTTCCCACAACGACCACCCCGAACGGAGGCAGCGGGGTCGCGGCCGGGCCCTTCTTCCACCTACGGGGCGGAGGAGGACCAGAGAAGGGACAGCGGCTCTCCGGCGCGGGGAGGGCAGAGCCGCCGGCCGCCGGCCCCGGTGCCCTCGAACACGCGGCACACCCCGGCGGACCCCGACTCGAAACAGTCAGACGAGGGGCGGGACTCGGCCGCGGCTTCCCCGCCCATCCGACGCACGTCGCGTCCGAAGCCGCCGCGCGCGCAACCTCCGGCCGCGGCCCCGCCCCCGTCCTGCCCCGCCTCGCGGCCGCCCGGCAGACGCTTCCGGCGCCGGCGAGCGGAAGGCGCGCCGGGTCCCGGGGCAGCATGGTCGCGGGGTCCTACGACGTCCGCGGCGCCTCCTCCGGCGTGGCGCCGCGGAACCGGCCGGACAATACGGCCTTCACGCAGCAGCGCCTGCCCGCCTGGCAGCCGCTGCTGTCGGCGGGCACGGTGCTGCCGCTCTTCTTCGGCCTGGGCGCGGCCTTCCTGGCCGTCGGGCTGGGCCTCTACTTCTCCTCGGAGGGCATCCGGGAGCTGGAGCTGGACTACACGGGCGCGCCGGGCACTGACTGCGCGCGCTGCGCCCGACTGACCAGCAGCCGCGAACCGGGCCGGCTGCCCTCCTGCGAGTGCTCGCTGACCTTCCAGCTGCCCGCCGCCCTCGCGGCGCCCGTCTGCCTCTACTACCAGCTCTCCAACTATTTCCAGAACAGCCGGCGCTACAGCATCTCCCGGGACAACGAGCAGCTCAGCGGCGATGCCTGGGCGCTGCGCCACCCGTTCCAGGCCTGCAGCCCGTACCAGTTCGGCGGCGGCGGCCTGCCCATCGCGCCCTGCGGCGCCCTGGCCAACAGCCTCTTCAACGACAGCTTCGCGCTCTTCTACGAGCAGGTCGACGGCTCGCTGGCCCCGGTGCCCCTGGACCGGCGGGGCATCTCCTGGTGGACCGACACCAACGTCAAGTTCCAGAACCCGGAGCCGGTCAACGGCAGCCTGGCCCTGGCTTTCAGAGGCACCACCAAGCCGCCCTTCTGGCCCCGCCCGGCCTTTCAGCTGGACCCTGGCAACCCCAACAACACGGGCTTCGTCAACGAGGCGTTCATTGTCTGGATGCGCACTGCCGCTCTGCCCACCTTCCGAAAACTCTACGCCCGCATCCGCCACGGCAACTTCTCTGTGGCATTGCCCCCGGGCACCTACCACCTCAACATCACCTACAGTTACCCTGTCCTGGCCTTCCACGGGACCAAGAAGGTCATCTTCAGCACCTTGTCCTGGATGGGGGGTAAGAACCCCTTTCTTGGCATTGCCTACCTGGCCCTTGGCACTGCCTGCATCCTGGCTGGCCTCCTCATGACGGTGGTGCACTTCAAATACCGGCACCTGAATGAGGATGACGATGATTAGGAGACCAAGTCTGGCTTCTGCTTCCCAGAATCCTTTGGAGACGCTGGACAGCCCTTCCCATCATTCCTTGGCTAGCATGGCTAAGGGCTGGGGGATTCTGGGAGACTCCAGTGAGGGCAACAAGGAAACTGAAAGCCGACACCAGGCTAGATAGGCTGCAGAAAGCTGTGAATCATTGGACCTCACAGAAAGAGGATGGATAGATACTCAACATGTGAAGAATGACTTAACTCTGTTGCATAGTTTTTCTTCAAAATAATCCTCAGCTCATGATTTTTGGAGCTCACATGGTTGATTCTTGTGAAATGGCAGGGGAATTATGTGCCACCATCTTTATGGTGATTTAATAAATTTGACATAAAAAGTGTGGCTAATATGCCATTGTTTGAAGGACATTTCTGTTTTCCTTATGCAGGAATATCCCCCAAGCAAATTGACATTTAAATATGTATGTGGAAACTGTCATCTAATTTGGATTTTAGAATTGGCCTGTTGTCAAGATACTGGGGAAATAATTTTGTTTTCACAATATGTTTACTCAAGGTTAACTGTACCTTGTGTTCCTGATCTCCTGGGATGATATAACATGTTTGGGCTAAATTCACTTGGCTAATTTACAGAGAGTGTATTGTGCGAATACAGAAAATTAGAAAAGTGTAAATAGAGACATCTGTGCGTAGCTTTATGCTTCTGCTGAATGTCTCTTAGCGAAGAACTTTCATGGAATAACTGACTTCTGGTCACTGCATGGAGTTCTAGGGAATTATTTTACAACAGACCTTTATGGATCTGCTGGCTGGCTAATTATTTTGTGACCTTGTTTGCACTGCAGTAATTACTGAAAACTCAGACATAAAATACTGAAAGTAGTTTTTGCACTGTATTTGGACATGCAGCGTCTTTAGTAGCCTGCTTGAAACATGCAAGCACTTTTGAGGGCACCAATTTTTTTCAAGTCTCCAGCTTTTTTTTTACCAGCAAAGGGTCCTATTAAATTGACGTATACATTTTAGCTTGTGGATCTGATGCACAGGTTTTAAAACACTTCTTGGCAGGTTTGGACTTGAAAAAGAACTTTGCCATTCTTGATTAGAATGGAAGTAAAGCTGGTAAAAAAGGCCATACCTGCCTTTGAAAAAATCAGGCAGATCATTTTCTGTGTGTGTGTTAGCTTTCAGCCTTTACAAAATGAGTTATTCTCGCAAGTCATTCTGGTTAGTTCAAAGTCCTGAGTTAACACATCTTCCCTGTTTGCAAGTAATTTTCTGCCTGCAAACATTCCCCGCCTCATTTAGTTATTTAGGTATTTTCCCCCACTTTTGAGTTACACTTGAGAGCAACATGCAAAGGCCTTTGTCAAAAAATAGTGTTTATTTCATGTATGTCATTGAATTTCTGCAGTTTTTTTCTCCTTTCTTCGACCACGTTAGAAATCCTGAAACTATGGAAGACATTTTTTTAAGATTCTGCACTAATTGGTGACTGTGTAGTTAAATATACAATAATCAGGAAGAATTTCTCAGATTTTTTTCATGAGAAATCAAGTTCTTAACTTATACAATCACTGTGAAATGGTAATGTTGTTTTCTATAAAAATCATCTACTGCCATAAAAATACTTTTATGATTTCTTCCTAAATCTACAACACCAGAATGGTTATTTTGGTGGAATATTTATATTTCAATAGTGATTCTCAGGTGTTTATTTTTTTAATAATGCAATTCATTTTTAGGCAGAGTTTCACATCTCATTTCAGTGAGATGTACATGTCACATTTCCTTTTCTTTGACTTAAAATGAAAAACTTTCCAAAGTTTATCTTATTTGTATTTTAATCAAATAAATGGCACTATAATAATAAAATTGTATCATATTTTAATGGGCTGTTGAAGACATTAGAAATTTATTTAGAAATTTGTTTAGATAAAAAGAGACATTGTGAAATAAATCAGCTTCTTTCAATTTTTATTCATGTTTGGCTCAGGAGGTTAAAAAAACTGTGTGAGCTTAGAGAGCTTGACTGTTATCGGTCAGAATTTTCACATTCTCATGCTAAAACACAATCTAGCAAATTGGGCATACTACAGATTCCGTCAGCCAAAGACTGTTGGCTGGTGGGTAGCCCCTGCTCTGTGGGAGCCTCCTCCCCACAGAGATTAGAATGGCCCCAACCCTGTTAGCCTTTCATAAGGCTCTAAAAACCTGGTTGTGTTACTGATCTTGGGACACTGAATGCAACAAGAACCCCATTTCCTGGCTTTATTGCTAACTGGCCAAATATCTTGGTTGCTATATATATTTGCTATGTGTATTTATTTTAAATTTTTTAATGTTATTGTTTTAAAATGTTTTTTTTATTTTAACAGTCATATACAGTACTTTTAATTCTAAGCCATCCAGAGATATTTATTGAGACAAGTGGCTAGAGAAACTGAATAAATAAAATTAAAACTTTACATTGGTGAGAGCTTTTTAAAAGTAACAAAAAATTAAGAGAATAAATCATGTCATTCCCACATGAGGAGAAACATTATATTGCTAATGTGGGTTACTTTTAAAAAATGTGAAAAAGAGGGAGTTGTACAGGACTGGTTGTTTTTGCAAAGTTTGAATTATTCTTATATCTTGCCTGATATCTTTGGAGGAAGAACTGATACAAATATTGTGAAGTATCCTCTTGACCATTGTCTGAGTTTAAGTGCATGGTTGTGTTAGATCCCATCCAGTAACAGCCCCCAGAGCAGATTAAAATGGAATCTGCCATAAATCTGAAAGGACTGGCCACCGTGCAGATATAATATAGGATAAATGTAGATTCTGTAAATGCAGGTCCTTCTTGACTGAAAAGCAGAAACTCTGGTCAGGAGTCCATCAAACTGATTGGTGTCAGCAGTATGACACTTTATGAAGTTGTTTCTGATTTCCTTCATTATGGAAGAAAAATTATCCAGTAGAAGCCATTCTGAACCATGACTTCTAAATTCTTAGGAAAAGCTATAAGCAGAAGACAACCAAATGGGGATGGAGCCTCAAAGAGAGGCAAAACCCTCACCTTAATTCTCTTTCTCTTCCTCCTCCTCCTTTTATCCCACCTTTCTTGTGTTATATTAATTTTATTTTATACTAATTTTTCATCATTACAGTACCCCAGCAAATAGTTTCAATTAGTAATTCAATAATTTAGTAATTCAGCTTTTGGCTTTCAAATTCCAATAACCTGGTTTGAAAGTATTGGGGAAACCAGTCTGGGGTTGCCTAAAATCATAAATCATGAACTTATGTATGCATCTCAAAAGATGCTAGTAGACTTTCTATGATTTTGACCCCATCTTCAGGAACAAAAAATTGAAACCAACTCCTAAACAATTGGAAGGAATCTTGTGTGATTATTCTGAGCACAAAAGAACTCATAACTACTACAGTTCTGTATATTATTGGGATTATCGATGTCTTGGAAAATACAGAGGAAGCTTCCAAGACTGCTGTTCTATTCAAATAAGTGGTATTTTGGTTGTACTTTTATGGGTTATTCCATGGTCCAAAGTCCCAATACCAACTATGTATTCTTACATATGAGATCCTGTATAGTCTGAAGAGCTGTTGTCATAACAAAATACTTTGCAGTAGAAACAGTAGAAACTATGTTAGTTACAGCATTGCCACTTAAAGGGATCAAATGGCACATTTATAACTGAGAAATGAAATAACAAAAATATTCATTAGAGAACTTTGAGGTTACAGAAGAAAGGTGGAAAGGCATGCTTCTTGCCTTTGACAGGGACACACATAAATTGACCACCAATTCCAGTGGAAGTTGATCTGTTAACTTTGATGCTTGAGTTTGCTGTGCTGCAGTCTAGGCCTATTAATTACATTTTTTCTCCAGGTACATAACTGTCCAAGCTCAGAATTGGTTTAGACAAGTTTTGAGCCAGAGAAGAACATGAATTTCAGAATTAGCAACGCAACAGAGGGGAGGCACATACATGAAATAAAACAACAAATCTGACATTGAAAAAGTGTGGGTACAAAGGGGAAGGAGATTTTTAAAATTTCATACATGCAACAGAAATATAGTATGTGGGAATGACTTTAGGAGATGGGGGAAGAGATTCGGTCTAGGGAATAGGTAAGATAAGAGAGGGCGTAGTCCACAGCTGCATAATGGGCAAAGAAAGAACTCAGGAAGGATCCTCCCTAACTTATCTGATGGTAAAAAGAGATTTGTACTTTCAGACTGGCAATATTCTGTTAATGTAATCTTAAATTAGCTCATTTGGTCAGTTTCCTGTCTGGTCTACCTGGGAAGGCTGACATAATGTGATGAATAATTAATGGCCATGGATCCAAGTTACGGGTTACATAGGACGGCCAACTGTTCGGACTCAAAACAACAAACACTGAGCACTATCAGGTCTGTTTCATTATTCCTGAATCCAAATCCTTCTCAACCCAGAAGAACAAAATTAGTTTCTGGTTAGGGCCAACTCTTCTACTCGGAACATGGAGGACATGCTTCCAGTACGGTTCACTGAACGATATATTGTCGAAACATTTAAACAGGGATGATGATTACTTTTTCAGCTTTGTTGGTAGGAATCAGGTAATACTGGAACAATGTAGATAGTCCTCAACGTAAAACCGTAACTGAGCCTGGAATTATGGTCATAAATCATATAAGTCAGGGCATCACATAACTGGATCTGATTTTTCAGCATTTTTTGCAATGATCATTAAGTGAACACCATGGTTGTTAACAAAATCTATTTTCCCGAGTGGGTGTTTTTTTGCCAGAAACCGGAAGTAAGTGCCAGAAACCATCAAAAAATGTCACAAATCATGGTCATGTGACTAACATGATGCTGCAAACAATTGTAAAGTTGAGCCCGTTGCTGAGTGCCCAAAATGCGATCACATAACGTGGTGTGTTTGGGGGGCCATCATAACTTTGGAATCAGGAAATAATCCCTTTTTGGGGGGGTCCGTCATAACTTTGAGTGGTTGATAAGTGACCAGTTGTAAGTCAAGGACTACCTGCATTAAAATACATTTTAAAAGGTGCCGTAATGGGCATGAGAGTGGAAAGCTTCATCTTCTTCATCCTTGAGTTTTCCAGGGCAACATCACATTCTTAACGTCTAAAAATCAGAGATGATGAATTGAGCTGTAGCACATGAGCACCTTAGTCAGAAAAGGTGTTACCAGATTTCCTTCTGATTTTTGCCTACCATCAACCACTGTAGGCTCTCTTCCGACAATATCCTCTTGAAATCCGTGATTCCTCTCCCTCTCACAAGTGTTATCATAGCTTCGTGTGGTGAATTAAGCCAGGACAATAAACTCGGGAATTGGTAAGCTTCTATTGTAAGACATTTGCAGCAATTCTCTCCTTATTTTGTGATGATTTTGTTTTAAAAATAGAATTATTATTTTGCAGGAACTGAATTTGCATTATAGTCAAGGGACTCATCCTTCCAAAAATTAGTGCAGAGATATGCACTAGGCTTCAAAAGGCAACCACAGCTATTACCTTGGAGTAAGACAGGAGATCAGAGTGCTTGAATTATGCTTGTAGAATGGTGTAAGATTAAGCACGGTCTGGAAAGTGTCATGCTTTGCTGGTCTGCAAGCAATAACGGGGACCAGGTCCCCGTTATTTACATATCTTTCACCTGGAAAATGCTTACATCTTTTGACTTTTCTTCTTCTCCAGACAACATGAGGCCGGTGAAGGTCTTGAGATAATACTGAAAGCTCTCATTAACATCAAAAACTAAGTCCAGATGCCGTGATTTAGAAGCCTCCGGATATCATATTTCCTGGATGAGATAATGTGGATGAGGATTATTGCAATGTATCTTTTACCTTCATTTAACTTGCTGTTATCTTTAGATGAAGTAGATGTTCAACTTCTCAAAAAGGCATTTGTCCTGTTAATCAAGTTCATTTGTATTGCTTCAGAAATATTATTTTTCTTTTTCCTTGTGCATAGCAGGATAGGTATCTTATTCAGATGAGCACTTAGTGGTGGGGGAAGCATTTTACTCCATAGCAGCACAGGGAATTAATGGGCACCATGCAAGATTCTTGATGCCCATGGACACCACACTGCCTATTCTGGGCTATGCAGTCCATCTCAGATAGGTCACAACTTTGGTGGGAGGGATGAAAGAGTAGAATTCACCCCACCTAAGTGTTGCATCCTTCCCCTTCCCCATTGACCCCTTCCACCTTTGGTCTCCAATGCGGTAAACATTTTAGTTATGGTGCTAGAATATCATGGGAACATTTTATATACTCCTCCTTGTCTTGCAACTAAGGAGTAGGGCTCAGTAAGACCTACCAGTGGTTGAGAAGGACAGGCAAAAAAATGTGTGTGTGTGTTTGTGCATGCTTCTATTTGTCTACTCTTGTCTTCTATTTTTGGTTTCTGCCTTGGGGGGTTTGCTACCTGACTCCAGAAGCCTTGAAGTAGTACCCATAATCTTGATGCCATCTCTGCCATGTCAATGTTCTGCATCCCTCATCAAGGTGGAAGAAAGCCATGATGGAAGAGGGAACATTTTCAAAGTCCTAAGCTTTCCTTCTCATCAGAGGAAGAGGGAGTCAGCTATTTCATTTAATACAAGAAATTGAGAGAAGGAAAAATAAAGGTTTTCAAGGTGTTTCCATCTTCCCAAATTATTCTGATTCCTAGACATGATCAAGCCTGAAGCTGAGGTAGATCTTCCATGAAGAGTCAAAATGAGAACTCCAGGACAGTGTTTTGCAATCTTGGCAATTTTAAGATGACTGGGATTTTTCTGCTGGCTGGAGAAATCTGAGACTTTGAAGTCCAGACATCTTAAAGTTGACAAGAATGAGAAATACAGCTCTACAATCAAATGCTATCCCAATATGATAAACATCTGTCACCATTTTTGCTGTGAAATTAAGGAGAATTCAAAAGGGTTTACAAAAACTCCTTAACTTGGTTATGGCTTTAAGCCATTGTCTGGGTTCTCTACATACAGTGAACCATAAGCTAATAAGGCAATGTGATTCATACAACCTGCTAAGATTCAGAAATCATTCCAGATTTAAGACAATCCCAAGTCATGTTGGGTCAATGTGATAAATAGGTGTTTTACCCATTTTGGTTGTTCATGCTTTACAATCCCTGCAAAACACTACATTTTCATTTTTTGTAGATTTTAAAGGTTCAGCTTTAATTGTCATTTTTCCCTTCTTCCTGAAAGCTTTTAATTTCCCATTCTTTGTAGATCATGATTGTTATAGATTAATTGTGGCCTGTTCATACATAAAAATGCTTTTAAAAAAGTGAAAAAGTATAATGTTACAACTGGAAACAGTTTTCTGGAAACAGAAAATATTTTTCATATTTTTAAACCATCCATCTTCCTCAGTTCCAATTCAATATATATTATGCAAGTGCTTATATATTTATTTCTAATATATTTATATAACATTATTTTTTAACCTTAAAATAAGTTGCATATTTCATTACACTTGATCTATACAAAGCCTACATCTGTAGGCAATACACTCATAAGTAGCATGTGTAATCAGGTCTTCCATTGAATAAATGGAGCCTTAAATTTATCTTTCCAAATCTGCAACATCAGTCTTTTTGGCCATAGTAAGGGCACGCTGTCCAGTTGTCAAAATATTATCTTCTGAACATTTAGTGCATTCTTTGTAGTGGAGCACAGTGGCCTAATGGTTGAGACACTGGGCTTGTCAGCCAGAAGGTTGGTAACCCAAGTTTGAGACCCAGGTGCCATGTAACGTGGTGAATTCCCGTTATTCACCCCAACAACTGCCAACCTAGCAGTTCGAAAGTGTGCACAATGCAAGTAGCAAAACAGGTACCACCTTTGGTGGGAAAGATAACAGCGTTCTGTGCACCTTGGCATGTAGTCATGCCGGCCACATGACTATGGAAGCATCTTTGGATAAATGCTAGCTCCCTCGGCTGTGAATTGGAGATGAGCATCACCCCCTAGAGTCAGCCATGACTAGCAGGGGAAACCTTTACCTTTAGATGTGAAGGTACCATGGAAGACAAGATCCAGTTGATATGTCCTGGAATAAATAAAGCCTGATTGCTTCCTTAGGAGATGATGAGGAAGCAGAAGTTTATGTACTTTGAGGATCCGATTTTAGAGTTGGAATGGACCAAAAGGATCATTTAGTCCGGTTTCTCAACCTTGCAGCTTTACGATGGGTGGACTGCAACTCCTAGAATTCCCCAACCAGCATTCTTGGAGTTGAAACCTGCTCACCTTAAAATGGCCACATCTGAGAAACACTGATGTAGACCACGCACAATTAAACGACCCATGAAAGGCATCTGTCCAATCTCTTCTTTAAAAGCTCTGGAGATGGACAATCCACAGCCATTGTAAGTAGACTGTTCCACTCTTAGACAGGTTTTATTGTCAATAATTTTGTTAACAAATAAAATCCAGGTACTTGCAAGTTATATTTTGTTTAAGTAGAGTATCATTCCCATTTCTGGTTCTCATTTCAGAGGCCAGAGATGGACTAAGAACAAATGATTATGCTTGACAAAGCTTAGGAAAGTAGAAGAAGGGGGAGATAATGATTACAATGAATGGTTGAGATCAAAGACATTCACAGTTGTGCTTGGAAATGCTGTAGTACAGTACTAGAGAGAGGTCAAGATGATGAATGTTTGTCCTTAAAGCCACCAAGAATTGAATCTCACCGAATTACAAAATTCAGATAACCCTTGATTTACGACCACAATTGGGACCAAAATTTCTGTTGCGGCTCGTAACATCTACCTTGCTTTGCGATGTAAATTCTGGTCCCAATTGTGGTTGTAAATTGGGGACTGTGGTGCCTCCAAATAGCTTTCTGAAGCTGTGCTATAATTCCGCCACTAGGTGGCAGTGAAAGACAAGCAGCCTTTTCTCCACTTTGGCTTCTTTCTTGCCTTCCATCGTGTTTGAATTTTTTTAAGGCATCCAGTTTTATTCAGCCCACTTGTTCAGTGTCGAGTTGTCTACTGTAATCTCATTTGGAGCAAAAGCCATTATAAGTGAGTATTACTTTACTGTCATTT
>JANHZU010002276.1:7325-22055 GCA_032468055.1 Acrochordus granulatus | reverse complement strand
CAGCCCGGCTGCCTTGGGCGGAAAGGACTGGCCCCGGGGATCATCCCAAATTCTCGGTCGTGCTGGGACAGCGTTTCCTTCCCAGTTACTGCTTGTGCAGCTACCCCTTTGTGCCTTCATTTTTAAAAAAGTTCTCTCTGCGTGTATTTACACACAATTTATTAGACTGCCATTTTTGATGCTTTGCAGTCAATGAACAGTATTCAATAAACAGACAGAATTAACACATTGCAAGCAAAAAGGGACAACTGTCTGTTGCTTAGTTGTGACAGACCCCCCAAAAGGCCCTTACAGCCACGGATTCGAAGTTCTGAGGCTGCCCCTCCCCTGCAAACACACGATTGGATTTTGGGAGCTTGGCCACCCGTCTGCGCTTGTGGCCGTTTGCAGCGTCCCACGGTCACATGACCATGATTTATTGCATTTTGTTTTGCCAGAAACCGTCATGTACTTCCAATTTCCAGCACAAAATGCCCATTTTGGATCATGGGTTCACTTAATGATCGCCGTAAATAAGTCATAAAAGTGGGGCAGTCATGTGATGACCAGCTTAACAACTGGCACTGGGCTAAATTGCGGTCATAAGTTGAGAACTACCTGTACTATCAGTAGGATTGAGTCATGATGAGTTTGTGGGACGTCAGCAGGGCAAGACCTGGAAGGCAGCTGGTGCAGCTTCGTGATCCAAGCGAAAGCCCTTTGCGCATGCATGAAAACGGGTGGGATCCTGTGATAACGCCACTTCCACACTCCTGCGGATGCTGACTCCCTCCGGCATGCATACAAGATGCCCCCAGCGAGTTCCTCAAAGAACGGAGTAGAAGTTTTCCACATTCAGAGATCTGAAGTTGCACTGTCCAGACGGCAGCGGCTTGTCCATTAAATAGATGTGAGTGGCTTGGATAGTAATCATAATGAAACAGTAGATAGACAAGGCAGTCCTCAACGCGTGACCAGGATTGGGACTGGAACTTCCATTGCTCAGCAGTGCGGTTGTATGATGAGTCATAGCAGAGTTTATGACCTTTTTTGGAGCAGTCATTAAGCGGATCTGGCTTCCCCCACAACTTCACTTGTTGGAAACCAGGTGAGAAGTTGCAAATGGTGATCACATAACCCTGAGACGCTGCAACCATCAGAAATACATGGTTGCTAATTGCTCAAATTTTGATCATGCTGCAGCAGTTATAAGTCACTTTTTTCAGCGCTGTCGTAAATTTGAACAGTCACTCAATGAATGATCATAAGTCAAGGGCTCCTCATACAGCCTAATGCTGTGCTGAAAACCGCCCTTCATTTGGTGATAAAATTCCAACTTCAAAACAAAACTAACGATAAGATGGGAATGTGGTTTCTAAAAGAGGAGAAACTTTTTGTCAGAATGCATTTTTTTGAAGAATGTATATAAATATGCAAAGTTAAGGAGAAACATAATGGAAATGCATAATTTCTTCTCCATATTTCTTAAAAGATGAATTGCCTTGCACAAAAGCTTCTGGGTCCCTTTCTTCTCTGTCTAGGAATTGGCAACAGTGAAAGAAAGATTGTATAAAGTAATGCTTTCTTTTATCTGTCCCTGATATTTTCTTGTTTATTTATTATAATTTCATTTATTTTTACATCAAATTTATATGGCCACCCATCTCATAAGAAGTGACTCTGGACAGAGTACAACCAAGACATAGAACAATAAACATGTCAAAATATGTTTAAGAGGTTTTTTTAAAAAAATAAGGTACACAGGAATCCTGCTCCATTTCTGAAGATGCCAACCCGGCTTCTTCATGGATTAAAAAGACCAGAATTCAGGAAGAAAGAAGAGCGGTTGGGGCAACCTCTTCCCCACCCATTTTCTCCTTCTGTCTTATTGTCTTTCCCGGTTCTTTCGCCCCTGCTGAGCTATAGCCAGTTACAGAATCGTGAATTCCCCCGCACAAAGGGAGAAGAAAATTCACACATTTTACTCCTCAGCACGAGGAAGGATTCTCTGAAAAAAAGCCTGTTACGGAGACAACAATCTGCCCATGTCTCACGTGGCTCAAAAGATGCATGCAGAGGGTTCTTTTAGCTGCCTTTCGCGGGCTAAGCCAAGAGCTGATTCACCTTAAACCTGAGAGGTTCCACCCTAAGCACCTTGAGCTAAAACACTTTCCGTTCTCTGTTTATGCCTCTGGCAACTCTTGCTCTGGTGTTGGGAGCTGACTCACTGGAGGAAGGTGACTGTGCGACGTGCTTGACCTGCTTATGGTACGCTTTGGGGGCTTTGTGGTTCAGCCGATGGTGGGAATTCAGGGATTTTCTGAGCTTGGTCACTGAACCAAGCGCCTGTATTCCCCCATAGTGTCATTTATGGGTAGCCCTCAGCTTATGATGAAATTATGACCTGTCTGATAAAGGGGACTTATGACAAAGTTCTGACAGTTGCCTCAACCTTGCACGTTGAATGCACTTTGGGTGCTTGGCACCCTGGTCACATTTATGGTTGTTTGCGGTGTCCTGTGGTCACATGACCATGTTTTATAACAGTTTTGTGAAAAATTGACATTTCTGGTTTTCACACCATAGCAAACAATGGATTTGGTTAACGACTGCGGTGTTTGCATTTACAACACCGTGTTCGCTTAACGACCAGCACAAAAAGTTATAAAATGATGTTATAACTTATGACTGTAAAGGGCAGGCTCCATTACAGTTGTAACTCCAGGACTATGTATAGTTGTTTGTGCATTGCATTTTGGTTGCAAAACTTCACACACCCGCTAGGCGGCAGCAGCGTTTGACTTATTTGCTGGCATCCAGTGTTCAGCTTGAGTTTTGCACCCCAGATGTGGCACCTCTCCATGGAGCCACTGTGCAGAGTGAACGAGGCTTCCGGGTCCAACCTGTTAAGCAGCCCAGCCTGCACATCTAAGGGCTGGTGCATAAGGAGGGCACGCTCACCAACCAACCTCCAGAAGGATGTGCAGCTGTTCTGCGAAGTGGCCCCTCAGCAAAGTTCATCTCTATTTTGGGTTCCTGAAGTGGCCTTTGGCGAGGATTTCAAGCTGCATTGAACGGATCATATGTAAGAGCAGTGTCCTTTGGAAAAAGCACGGCTGTTAAATCTTCAGATTTAGCTTCCTATTAACACAGAGTTCACGGGAAAGTTTACGCAAGAGTCTGCCTTTTCTCTTTCTTCTTTCCAGTTTAATAGTTTTGTTGATTTCTCTCCATCTGAAGTGAGGGGGAAACAGAGCTGTGTAGTAACCATAAAAATATTTTAAAAAATCACCCAGCTGTCTTCCAAATCTAGAACCGCACCACCACACTGTTCCTGTCCTACACCTGTGCGGGAACTGCATCCACACTGCACTTCTAACTTGCTCTGGCAGGAGCTGGGCTGGGGTCAGCCTTCAGGGTCTTCATATGAAAGGGCAGGGTGGCTGCTTCCCACTTCCGCTTCCAGAGGTTTCCTCAGGGGTTCTTGCAGGGAAGGCACCGCGGTGCCATGTCCCCATCCTTCCAACTGCTTCAAGGAGTAACTCTGTATTTCCCCTGAACAGGTAGTCCTCGCCTTACGACCATAACAGAGCCCAGCATTTCAGTCGTGAGTCATGGTGGTCGTAAGGTGAGGACTACCCATGACCAGACTCACTTTTACATGTGTTTTTATGATAGTCATAAAAGAAGTCAGAGAGATCATTAAACAAATCACATGGTTGTTAAGTGAATCCATTCTCCCAAATGGGTTTTTTTTGGTCAGGAACAAGGAAAAAAAACTTGGAAACTGGGAAAAAAGTAGTACGTCACTGTCATGTGACTGTGGAACCCTGCAACCAGTCATAAATGTGAACGAGGTTGCCGAGAGCCCGAAATGCAGTCATGTGATCCCGTGTGTGTGCGCGTCAGTTATGACTTCCAGGAAGAGTCCCAAGTAGTATTTCTGTAGTCCATCATAATTTTGAATGGTTGTTAAACAACCAGTCATAAGTTGAAGACTACCTGTATTTGGGACAGGTGCTGTGTTTTTAGGTTGTTGTTCCTTAGCTCAAAGGATAAATGCAGAAGGATGAATGGATGGATGGGAGGAAGGAAGGAAGGAAGAGATTAATCGAATGACATTGGGGGCTGGGTCAGAGTGATCCTGGCTTCTTTGTTTTTTCCCCTCCGATAAATGTCATTAAAAGTTTTAAATGAAGCATAAAAACTAACAGAAATTAATACAATATAAAAAGGACAAAGAAAGTGAGAAGGAAAAAAGAAACAAAACAAATGCAGGAAGGAAGAATGGAAAGAAAAAGAAAGAAGCTTCCAATTTCCCCCTAACAAGTGTAGGTATGATTCTCACTCGCTTTCTCCTAATCGTGGCAGTCCCACGTGTGCCCCTCCATTTCGTGCTCCCGGGCCCTCCTCGCAGCATCAGCCGCCACCTGAGGGGATCGGCTGTGGAGACCCCTGGGAGCAGATTCTGGAGGGGAGGAAAGCAGCGGCCTTCCGCGTGTTTCGGGGGAATTAGCCCCGGCCCCGCTGGTCAGAGAATCCCCGGAGAGGGCAAACCTTCCGCTAGCTTCTGAAGCTCCCTCGGGAAAGGCGATCTCGGGCGCAACCGGAGGCAGGCAGAGAGCAAGTGCCCTCGCAGCTGCCGAGGGCCAGCTGGGTGCGGGCTTCCGGATCAGCACATGGCTTCGCCTCACATTAGGTCTTGGCGCCGTTTGCGTCTGGGTGGCTCTTAATTGCTTCACATTTTGAAAGCTTTAATCCGGAGGTTTTGGCTTAATGTGACGGTGAATCCAACCGAGTGAGAATTATTCAGTGCGACATGGTCACTGATGACTTAGCACAGAGTAGGAAGCAAGCCTGTTTTGGGCTTCACACATAAGCCATAGTTCATTTAACTGTGGCCTGTTGCATAAGCCACAGTTGGCTGCTTTCACACATTGTTCCAGATCAAAACCAAGAAATGATGCCTTTTCTTAACATTACGGGCAAGCTAAAAAAGGTCTCAGATTGGTGCCCACTGAAGCATCTGGAAACTGAGGTACATTGCAGATAGTCCTAGACTTACAACCATTCATTTAGTGACTGTTCAAACTTACAACAGCACTGAAAAAAGTGACTTATCACTGTCCGCGCACTTATGACTCACAATTATGTGATCAAAATTTGAGCACTTGGCCAGTGACATGTATTTACAATGGTTTCAGTGTCCCAGGGTCATGTGATCGCCATTTGCAACCTTCCCAGTTGGCTTCCTATAAGCAAAGTCAATGGGGGAAATCAGATTCACTTATTGACTGCATGACTCACTTAACAATTACAATGATTCACTTGGCAAACAAAGTCATTAAAATCAAGCATGACTCATTTAACTATTTTGCTTAGCAGTGGAAATTCCAATCCTAATTGCAGTCATAAGTCGAAGACTATATACAATTGAAACTAGAGGCTTTCTTTGGGGACTGATCAATAAGCAGTTGGAAAAAAGTCATGGAACTTTGTTTTCATACATAACTGCAGCAAGATTATGCACAAGATGGAAAGATTTGACATTTTTGGACAATGAAGATGATGGAACTTGCTGAGATGAACAAATAACGTCCTTGATCAGAGAGAAGAGATCTAACTTTATTCCTGACTGAAAACTCCTTACAGGCTTTGTGCACAAAACAAAAAAAATTGACATATGATTTCTAATTTAGATGATTAGAAAAAACTAGATTATAAACAAAATGAAAGTCATGCTATAATCACAGAGTAAAAGATGAATTTATATTTATAAATACTATAAAGAAAATTGGAAGCTTTCCCTTCCCTTCCGGCTTTGTTTCTTTCTTTTCTTTATTCCAAATATTAGTTTCTATGAACTTTCATCTTTCTGTATTAAATTTTTAATAAAGTTGTATAACAAAAGAAAGGTATTCATATTTTGCAATCCTGGATTGTGGGTGGAGAGGTGGGGATAATGTTCTGTTGCAATCTCTCTAAAGAAAGTTCCTTTAATTTTTTTCCCCACAGCTTGGCAGGCAAGATTCAATCCTGGGTAATCTGTGAAAGCAGATTGTTTTGTAAGAACAAACCTGCTGAGCTAATATGCGGCTCTGGGTCCAGGCAGCAATGGAGACCATGAAGTAGTTGTCACGCACCAAAGCCAAAACGTGTGTCAGAGGTTGTGTTTTTATTTTTTTCCAACGAATTGGTGCTCCAGTTACTAATATATTCCAGTTCTCCTCAATGGCTCTTGTGATGACCCGATCCCTTAGGAGATATCTGGTCATGGGTGAATTAGAAATTATGGGTGTACCACTCCCTATTCTCTCCCCCACAGCCATTTTTCTAGGGGGAAAATTAGGGTCTTAAGAGATCAGTGCTTTCTAAAATGCATTTCGGTAACAAATACACATATTGCTTTGACAAGTCCTGTTTTTTTGCTTTATAAGGAATAATCAGGCCCGTGTATGAAAAGACTGGCAATACCAATCCAGGCTTGCAAAAGGATATTCAGGCATGTTGGAAAATCCATGTGGATTTGGCTGGCTTAAGGTCAAAGAAGGAAGTGATTCCTTTTGCGCTGTCCTGTGTTCAGCTCTCTCCAACCTGGAGATCTCCAGATTGCAATCTGCAATCGCGCATCATTCGTCTGATGTATCGTATGTGCCTGTGGTCAAACATCACTCTTCTGGTTAACCGAGAGGTGCTTTTTTTCCCTGAGGAAGGGCTGCATCCGGAGAGCCAGGAGCAGAAAGGAGAAAAATATATCCGGTGAAGTAAACAGACTTGCAAGCATCTGCATTTTCTTTTGCTTGATTTGGGGCGTTTTGTGTTTTCGGGTCATCCCTGGCATTTACGCAGACAGGTACCTTTGCACCATTTTTAGAGGCATCTCTGCCTTGCGTTCTGCTCAGGACTACTGCCAAGTAAGTCAGGTCTCCCCGGAGCAGAAAACTCCTGATCTCATGTTTTCCAGCCTGCTGCTTTTCATCACTACACCAAACTGGTTCTCTTGTTTGAATTAGTCTTGAATGAAGACTATTAACTCTGAAGCTAATTAAGACTATTAGGATCATTAACGGACAAGTCTCTGCAATGTTCTTGGCAGGGTTTTCGGAAATGATTTCCCCTGGCCTTCCGCCTTGGCTGAGAGGGAGGGACTGGCCCAAAGCCACCCAGCAGGCTTTGTGTACAAGGCACCCAGCGGGCTCTTTTATTGTACAGTGTTGTGCAGTGCCATATCGATTAAGCCGCAGTTGGTTGAATACGCCATCATTTCTGTCACAGCACCTATTTTTCAAAACAGTATCTCCCCAGAGGTCTGCATGGCTCCATCTTGTCTGGTATTATGTGATTTTTAAAATCCTGGTTCTTCTACACAGGTCAGGTGCATGTGTGGGCTCTGTGAGGTATGAGAATTGCTTGGATTGGGGCGAGTTACTAGTGAGATAAATAGAGCGAGCAATGGTTGAGTTTGCAAGTTAAAACAAACCCTCTTTAGCATACGGGTCGTCCTTGATTTACACTTAACAACTGTTTGAAATTACAATGGCCAGAACAATTGCTTTATGGCCCATAAAGCACTTCTGGCCATTGTAAGATGTGCCACCCCCTTGTGGTCACATGAGCACGATCTGCAGTTTTATTGCCCATTTCTGGCAAGAAGGGTCCATTTGGTAGCATGGCTTCGCACTTATGACGGCCACATTTGCTTAACAACCAGTGCAAAAATGTCGTAAAATCAGATTCGGTCATGTAGGTGCCTTGACTTACAGTGGTTATGACTTACAATTAGAAATCTGGTCCCATTTGTGGTTTGTAAGTCCAGGACTACCTGTATATCTCACTTCTATTTGTGCATGGAGTTATGCAGGCAGAGGCAGCATCGAGTTGAGATTAATTTTACACCTGTCACAAAGAGTGAAATATGGATCAGCCACCAGGGACCTGCTCTCATCCACTGCTATAATATTAAATAAATTAACTTGGGTTACTGTACTAGAGCCGAAGCATGTAAGTTTATGACCATGGATCTTATGTACACAAGTAACATTTCATGCTTTAGGGTTGCTGAGTTGTTTTTCTTTTTAGGTAAAAGAGGTTAATATGTCTGTGTGCTGCTGCTTTTTCATGTACATTATGTACCACGTGTGAAGCACAGCCTGTTATAATTTTTTAAGCTTTTAACAATATAAAACTTCTTCAAGCCAGAAATTATGCAAGATGATTGCAATTATCACAATTATCCTTTTAAAAGTGGAAGTCGGTTTATTAATTATTAGCGAACGCCTCTGTGCCTGTTCAAAACCACCACCACCTAAACTTTATATTTGGCTGAAATTATGCCTAGACCACAGGATGGAGCATACCTGGAGCTTCATTCAGCCAGTGGCTGCAACGTTCTTTTTGTTGAACATCTGGAAGAGCAGACAGGACCAAAACCATGGTTGCAAAATAATTCAGATTCAGCTGCAGTAAGGAGATGAAAAGTTGGAAAACAACCTCAGTTCACACAGGGCAGCCTGGAGTGGAGAAACCTTGAGGAACACATGTTTAAACCTGATGGCGCACATGGAGTCCAGCTATAGGATGGAGAACAGTGGTTGCTGCGCCAGCCGTGGAGAGCTGTTCAAGACAAACAACAGCATCAATGGCTGACCCTCCCAGAAGCTTCATGTAGATGTCAGTAGTGGGGAAAGAAATGACCTCTGCAGCACTTCAAAAGTGTGTAGCTGCCATGCACAAGACCTGAATGTGGGGAGAGGTGGCGAAGCCGTTTCATCAGTCTGATCCACTGGGTTCTGGGTCCAACATGGTTTATGAGCCACGCACATCTCCCAGGACAGTAGGGCAGATAGCAAATGATCAAGATAATCCAGAAGCAACCAAAAATTGTGCTCGAGAAATGAAGGGCTACAAATGCCTGTCTGTGAAAATGGGCCAGAGGGACAAGCTGTTGATCCATCTTTATGCGCAGCAAGATGTCTAGAGCTTAAGTCAGGATTGGTGGTGGATGCTGTCAGCTTGTGGTGCTGGGGAGCATTAACCTCTGAGCTCTGGGGTTCAGGAGCTCATGGCCACTGAGAGAACCAGGTGACTCTTCAGCTATGAAGCGGAGATGAGTGCCGCCCTGGACACGGCTGAAAAGGGAAACATTTGCCTTACAGTACAGAAAGCATGTTGTGCTTGGTTGTGCTCATTGATGACAGCTACTTTGTGAATAGCTGAGCAAAGCAACTCCAGAAGTGCAGCGCCACGAGTGGTGAAGACACTCAGCTCATCGGCTGGAAGGTCGGCGGCCCGAGTTCAAGACCCGGCACTGCTGTGCAGCAGGGTGAGCTCCGGTTCTCCGCCTCAGCTGCTGCCAACCGAGCGGTTCGAAAGCATGCAGATGCAGGTAGATAAATCGGTACCACCTACTCCAGTGGGAAAGGTAACAGTGTCCATGTGCCTTTGGCGTATAGTCATGCTGGCCACATGACCATATGGAAGCATCCTCAGACGAACGCCGGCTCTTCTGCTTGGAAACGGAGATGAGCATCGCCCCCTAGAGTTGGTCACGACTCTCAGGGAACCCCTTTTTTAAGCAAAACATCTATATTTCAATATTTCTTATGCACCCACCATCCCCCAAAGACTGGCAGTCACCATTCCATCTTCAACACCATATGGTATTAAAGGATAAAGATCGATGTGGGGCCTTCTAAGGAGCTGACCAAATACGAGCAAAAGTTGGCATATATTTACCAAATTCATAAATGGAACCATTTGGTCATTTTTTTGGTGTTCTTTAACTGGTGAAAATTAATGGAGGGTCTGGTTCCAACATGAGTTAACAAGATGCCAGTGTTCAGCTGCACAGTGAATGCCCAAGGGAATAAAAGGTATTGCTAGAGCTTGTTTCCATGGGGTGAGGATGTAGTTCTTCCACCTCACAATAATCCCATCCAAAGAAATAACTGAACACACATATAGAATTTGGTATTCAACCATTTTTTGGAATGATTAGAACAGGAATGGAAAATCTGCGGCACTTAAGAACTGGTATAGGCCACTGCTGTCAATGTTCTCCACCACTGATCAATACTATTAAGGCTGGTGGAGGGCTATTGATTTTCCTACTCTAATTTAAAATGCTGGTAATATTTCCTTGGGTTAGAAAAAATCATGCAAATGATAGGTCCAAGAGTATATTGCACAGGAGTATAATTTGACTCTCTTGAAAATGGTGGAGTCCTGATGATGTTATCTAGTTGGGTAATGAAACGTCTGCAAGAAAACAACAAAGCTCAGAGGCACCAAGGACCACACAGTTCAACCCTGAATTACAAATATTCTCTTCCACTGGTATCTTTGAGAATCTTGTTAAATTTTCAGTGTTAAAAGAGTAAGGTTCTTTTAGTCCTGAAAATCTGCTCTTGAAAGGGCTGCAATCATTATCCCTCCAGTTTCAAAAAACAGAGAGGCATCCCAGGAATTACATTCACAAGGGACCACAGCTGATACTTCAGAGATTGGCCCAGCTTTTTGCAAATGAGAAATAATGAAAACTTCAACCATGTTTTTCTTAGTTAAAGGAAACAATCAGAATTCCCTTCTGAAATTGCGCATTTTCAAAGTGGGAGGTTGGAAGGGGGAGAAAATCCTCACGAAAGCCAGCTGGGTGACCTTGGGCCAGTCACTCTCTTTCAGCCCAACTCACCTCACAGGGTTGCTGTTGTGGGGAAAATAAGAGGAGGAAAGTGTGTTGTATATATTATCCACTCTGAGTTATTTGTAAGATAATAAATGCAGAATAAATACAAATTAAAAAGCTTGCTTTATGGTTAGCATGTAAGCCTTTCCGGTGCCACAAGATTTGTTTGTTTTGTTTACTGACAGCATTCAGTTGCATATTGTCTTGCATAAAATGCCTAATCCTCCAAAATCAGATTATAATATTTTTATATCCTTTCCCAGCAAAATTTGTTTGCTGTAATTCATTGCAAACTGCTGGGACTTAAAAGCTCATTTCTCCAACCGAGTGTTGGAGAAAGGCGCCCTCTAGTGGTTGTGACCCTTCATCGAAGTGTTTTGTTCTCCACTTGTGAAAGTTTTACTGTGTTGGTTTGTAACCTTCAATTAGCCCAAATAGTGCGACATAACACACACTTTTTCAAATCAAGGTACCTCAGATCTGCTAACTTAAAGCATGAGTACAAAATGTAGGACCCATTACTCTTGCAGAATTTAAATTTCAGGGATCTTCAGTTTTATTTGCAAGGTTTTGACAACTGCAGCATCCCCAGCTTCCCACAAGCAAAGTCAATGGGGAAGCCAGCAGGAAGTCCAAAGTTGCACCTATTCTCTCTCATGTTTTGCCTGACCATGGTTATTCTGTCACTCTGGTTAGGTAAGGCAATATCTCTGAAAAGATGACAAAAAGTCATAGGTTGTCTAGTCCTTGTTTAAAAATGGCAAATGTTCCCATTGAGTAGAAGTATGATGGACATGTTAAGCAAAGCAAAGTTTAGAATCATCTTCTCTCATTTATTCTAGTGCCAACTTCAATTAAGAGGATTTTTAGTAGCCAAGCTGGGAAAAATTGAACTTTGATGTTTGCTGGCTGGAGTAAATCAGAAGTGATGATCCTCCTGCCATGTTTAATTAGGTTTGAAAGTTTGGTAGGAAGGAAGGAAGGAGTTGAAATCCACACATCTTTAAGCTACCAAGTTTGAAAAACACTGAACAAGAAACTAGATGGTCATGTCAATACAGTGGAACTTTGGATTGTGAGCATAATTTGTTCCAGAAGAGTGCTCTTAATCCAACATGCTCTTAAACCAAAGCAGAGTTTCCCATAGGAAACAATGTAAAGTCAGATGATCCATTCCACGCCCCCAAAAATATTCATATAAAAATCATTTTCAATGGTATTTTATGTAGAAATTATTGTCCCTAATATCTGAAACAAGTAACAATATAAAGTAAATTATACACAATATAAAGTAAAAATAAAACAAATTAACCAGCAGTTTAACTTCTGCTAGAAGATTTTGAGGCAGGGGTCCCCAAGGGCTTCATCCAAGCCTTGCAGAGAATAACAACCATGGTTTAATTTGGGTGATGGTTCTTGATGGTTATGGAAGAGGATTTCCAGCTAGCCTTGAGCTCTGTTCTCTCTTGTTTCTGTACAGTTCTTAGGAGGTTCATCTGGCCTTTCCTGGGAGGGGTGTGCGGCTTTTAGTGCTAATCTTATCACCTCGCTCCTTCCCGAGCAGCTGCAATGGATCTGCTCTAAGGCAGATTCTGGCCATCAGCTGCTGCTTGGCCGGCTGCTGTCTTGGCGGCCCCAGTTGGATTGAATGGATCCACTGCTGCCACTCGAGGGCAAAATAACCTTTTTCCTTTTCCTTTGGCAATGCCTTTCCGGGGCTCTTTCCTGAGTAGTTTGGAAATGTTTGTTATCATAAGCTTCCTCTGTGCTATGAGAGCAGGAGAAGAGTTGGGCAGGAGGGGGACGGGCTGGATGGTGCTGTGCGAGGAGGGCTGTGTGTGTGTAACAGGGAAGACGGAGGGTCAATCTTTGTATACTTGGAGAAGAGTCCTGGCTGGCGTGAGGGAGACGAGAGAGAGGAGAGGAGGGGGAGGGTAACTGCTTGGAAGAGAATATGGAGTCTGAATCTCGGGAGTTCTTTCTCTTGAACGACTTTTACTAACACTACTGGTTTCACTTAATTTACGCTTTTTATGCAGCGAGAGAGAAGAATAATTGGCTCAGTTGTGAGATTTCCCACGTGAGCTCATCTTGCAAGTTTTCACTCATTAACCAAATTAAATTTTATTAAAAATGTTTGCTTGTCTTGAGGAACACTTATGTACCGCAGTACTCGCAATCCAAGATTCCACTGTATGTTAATTTCCAGGTATTTATCTACTTAAAGGGCACGATGGCCAAGCGGTTAAGACATGGGCTAATTGGCTGGAAGGTTGGCAGCTCAGCAGTTTGAGACCCAAGTGCTGCTGTGTAACAGAGTGAGCTCCTGTTGTTCACCCTAGCTCCTGCCTACCTAGCAGTTCTAAAGCATGAAAAATGCAGCTAGATAAATAGGTGCCACCTTTAGTGGGAAAATTCTGTGCGCCTCGGTGTCTAGTCATGCCGGCCACATGACCATGGAAGCATCTTCAGACAAGGCTGGCTCTTTGGCTATGAAACGGAGAAGAGCACCACCCGTAGATTTAGACAGGATTGAGAGGGAAAATTCTTACCTTTATCTGTCTAGTTGCAATTACTCTCCAAAATCTGCCTGTTACATATTTTTCCTTTTATTAAGCAAGCTCCTTCCACATTCATCTCTCAATGTTTTTAAATAAAGATAGTCCTCATTTAATGATCACAACTGGGACTGGAAGTACGGTCATTAAGCAAAGTGGTTGCTAAGTGCTTATGATCTTAAAAAGCTTTTCTTTATAAATCTGCAAAGGTCATAAATGCAAGGATTGGTTGTAAAGTTACTTTTTCACCACTTGTAGCTGCAAACAATTGCTAAATGGGGACTATCTGTAAATGCTGGAAGCTCCCTCTCAAGGATAGTTTGAAGGATTTTCCTCCATCAAACTTTGCAGAGTTGAATTAGACATAGCTTGTGATTGCTACCAACTGTTCAATAGTATTGTGAAAATGGCAATGCAACTTGTGACCAAGTTGTGCTCCAGATGCTTCACTTAACAACTACATGATTCCCTTAACAACTACAGTGATTTGCTTATCAACTATGGGAGAAAAGGTTGTAAAATTGGCACGACTCGCTTGATAACCACATCACTTAGCCTCAAAAATTCCAGTCCCAAATGTGGTTGCAAGTCAAGGACTGTCTGTATTTCATTTATTCATAATTTTGAATTTCTTTCTCTTGCTTGCTTTAATCTCAGAACTATGCAGTCTCTTGTCTGAGTCCCTCCTCTTAACAGCTCTCTCATATTTTCGCCAAAGTCCATTATAAATTTCTTTATGCATACATATTTTTTTTGCACAGATATGATGTATCTGTTATATTCTATGGGTAACTGTGTGAAAGAGAAGTTGTACAGGTAATCTTAGACTTACAACCAGTCACTTAGTTACCATTTGAAGTTATGATGGACCTACTTGGGAGCTACTTATGACTCAGATTCAAAGTTACAACAATCGGGCCCCCACCGTGATCATGTGACTGAGCTCTCAACAACACAACCACATATATGGCCATTTGCAGCATCCTGTGGTCATGTGACCATGATTTACTAGGGTTTTGCTGAAAACCAGCATTTCTTTTTTTTAGCAAAACCACACATAAGGACCACCATGTTCACTTAATGCCTGCTGCAAAAAATGTACCATTAGGTTGGTCTTGCAGCTGACTTGTTTTACAATCATAACAACTTACAACTGGAACAGGCAGGCTCAGTTATAACTGTATGTCAAGGATGACCTGCATAAGTAGCAGGGCTGCCACATCTGGGTTGCAAAACTCCTGTTGATCACTAGATGGCCTTTTCTGTATCTCTTTGCCATCATCAGATCTGGCAGCCCCATGGAGGATTGTACAACCATGCTGATAATTCAATTGGTAGGAATAATAATATGCAGAGTTCTGCAAACAGAAATTTGTGCAATCTGTTTTGGGAGGGTATTCTTTTCAGACAGGGGAGAGGAGAATTGAACGTTGACTTTTTGCAACCACTAGATGCCGACAAAGGTCCGCATAGTCAAGGCTGTGGTTTTCCCAGTCGTGATGTATGGCT
>JANHZU010002275.1:133566-144759 GCA_032468055.1 Acrochordus granulatus | reverse complement strand
ATAGTGTATTTGACCATCAAGTAAGTGGATGAATCTGGCGTGTATTCAAAAGCAAGACTAACCTCTGCAGCTCTGTGAATTATCTGGTCCCTCCATTAGAAAAGGTAAGCTAGAAGGAAAGATAAAAGAATGAGTCACTTTTCCAGAAGACCCAGCAGAACTTTTGGCAATCCTGCTGGGAATAAGATCAAAAGCAAAAAAGAAGACATTGGGAGCTGCCTAATTTTGACCACTAGAAAGTCCCCTCTAATTCAAGAGAGAAAGTTCCTGCCCACAGCACCTCCTATCAGAGGGGAAGCTATGACAGGGAAAGTACTCAGTAGGAAAACATTCACTGTAATGGAAATCATGAGATTCAGTATGACTTGTATTGTGCCATCCTTTCTCAAAAGGATTCCAGAGAGCTTGGATTTCTAAATCTCTAGCTTTTTGCCAGGATAGCTGTTTATTCTAGGAGGTGTGATCCCAACGCATCTGGAGGGCACCAGGTGAGGGAAGAATGGTCTAAACAATTTTCACCTGACCTGTTCATTTCCTAAGGTGCACAATGATTCCTTCTTGTCTCATCCAGTTAATTATTTCCAGCCAGAAGAGGAAACTTACCAGTCCTTCTTGGCCTTTTTTCTGTCTCCCTTGCCCCCCATCTCTTTAGTGCTTCACTGGGGGAGGTTATCATAACAGAGAAAGCAGCTAGACCTTTTCTGGGTTCTAGAGCAGTGAACACATCAGAGTATCTACCATGTTTCTGCTTTGACCAAGATATATCATGGGTTGAAGGACAGGGCTTTCTTGCACACTGGCTGCATGTCACCCTTAAGCCGGAAAGTGAGGCCATAGCCACTGTGTTGCTGCTTTCTCAATTTTTAATCAGTTGCAGAATTACAATGTAGCATCTGTGTCAATTTTGAAAAATATTTTGTTATAGGCAATACCCATGGAAGACCACTAGATGGCATCAAAGAGCTGCTTCCCATTCCTCTTTTGCTGCCATCTAGTGATTATCCAAATTTTTGCTGCCCAGCTATATGGTAGTACTTCTAACCCCCACCATGTTCTATTCACTTTTTCATCTGGTTGCTCCATACCAAGAAGAGAAGCATGAAGTTCTGTCCTTTTGACTTATCCATATTTCCTTCCCTTGGACACAGCAGTAGTTAAGGGCACGAACACATGTGTTTTATTGCTTGCATTATTTATACTTGCTTCTTTAAAAATCAGACTGGAGTTCCTGGATATCAAAATAGGCCAACTATTCATTAGGGCCCTTGCAGAGTCTCCCTGTCTTAATATTATAGTCCTGTGTTTTATAACTGAAAAAAGCTGTTATTTGCCATGGAACCTTTAACAAAGGGATCTATGTCATCAGTTAAGACCAATTAATGTATAAAGGAGGCTTCTGATTATTTCCTACATCTCTCTCACCCCCACCCCTCAGTTTTGTGAGTAAGTGTTTGTGTGCTGGTCCATAGCCAGAAAGGCCATTCTTCTCTGAATTCTTCTCTGAATGGGAAAGATGAAGAGAGGCCAGAGCAACTTTCAAAAAGAGCTGTTGGTGTACATAAAATTCTGGTTTTGTTTTTGTTTTACAAAATAGGTGTGAAGATTTAGAAAACTGTGTGCAGGCTCAAAACTGTTGTGTGTTAACAGAGGTGGGTGGGGAGGGAGAGAAGGAGGAAGAAATCCATTGTACCTGCGAAAGCATCTGTTCTCATCAGTCAATGGGATCGATGTGCTCTGGAACACCTTACCTTCTGTGAATAGCTCTTCTGTCCTGTTTTGGGGGTTGGGAAAAGTGTGTGTGTGTATGTGTGTGAGAGAGCGAGCACGATGCAGTGTCAAGATATTGTTTGGTTCCTCCTGTTGCTCCTTTCATCATTTCTCCCCCACCCCAAACACCTATGCAGCTCAGTAAAGCATCATGTGACATAATTCTGAAAGTATTGACCTGTTGTAAGCTATCAGATTCAATTTAGAATGTGTCAATAAACCCCAGAAGTCTTGGTGAGCACAAAATGAATAAACTGTAAGCTGCAACAGTTAGATCTATAGACTAGCTGCTGCTACCCGAGTTGTGCTGAGTGAGAAGCAGCTATTCTTCTATTCTGCATACTTGGCACACCGATTCAGTGAAAATCCTTCTGGCCTAAAGATCTAGCTGATGGGAAAAGTCCATGGCAATGCCAACAATCTTTTATTTAAAGAAATGCAGTGGTTTAAATTATAGCATTCATGCTTCAGCTCCAGCTTTGCCTGGCAAAAATGCTTGCAAGAGTGCATATACACTAGGCTATAGAACAATCTGTACCAGAGAAGGGGAACTGTGGTTGTCTATAATATCAGAAAAAAACAGAAGAATTGGCAGCACTTTTTCTGGCTAGTGCATTTTATTACATTTTTATGAGCTATAGCTTATGCCTTTTAATACAATTTGTTATTTGGGAAAGGTACTTCCAGATTCCTCCTAATTTTCTGATTTGCTATGATCAAGTGTTTTAAGTTTTTAAGATGCTATTGTTTTTTCTGTTATTCTTCCTATATTGTGTATTTGAAAAATAATCAGAGCACTTTGGTACATGGTGCAAGCATGTGTGTGTGCGCGCGTGTGCACAGGTGTGTGTATGAAGTTGGCTATATAAAATGTTTGCATTTTATAGGATTTTCTTCTTTCCTTTTTTTCAATTCATGCCAAGCTTTTTCATTTCAGATTTGATTGCATTCTTCCAACCACTTATCCCACATTAGTTGCACTTAAGTAGTCTTGTGCTGAGAGGATTACTCTGCTGCCAATTGGATCCAGCCTGGATATGTGGCAACTACCTTAGCATTTAGGGAAAATATGTTTTCTCTGGTTCTGCAAAGACAGGACTTGTTGCATTTCTTGAGACAAGTGCTAAATCTGGGTTTAAATCCCTGCCAATCCTGAATCTCCCCCAATGGTTTTAGGTCATTCACATTTTTAAAAAATTGATCAGAGCTCTGTATTGCAAAAAAGAAATATAACTGATAGCCAAAGAACAGAGAGAGGCAGCCAGCAGTTCAAGGACCATGTGAGCCCCTTAATTCTTCATTGGGCAGCCTTCACAATACCCTCTGACTATGATCACAAAAACCTGTTTCTTATTTTCCTGCCTTTTCAGACAAGAAACCCATGACAAATGTCCATGGGACCTCAAACGAGCATGTCACAGGCAAACAACAGCAACAACAAAATATCTCTGAAAATCCCACCTCACAACCCTCATATATGAGGTCCTCAACAGCCCCAAGTATTTTACATGTTATTGCTGCTGAATATAGTCAGCTTTCTGAGGGAGTCCAGCCAAGAAGTACACACAGAAGTACTAGCACTAACTTTACTGTAAGGTTACACTAGCAGAATCTTGCAAGTTTAAAAGTACAATGCTTTGCCACACTTCCTCCTGTCTCCCAAGGTCATTTCCACATACCATTATATCCTTATGATAAGGCTCTCAGTAGTCCCAAGCCTGTTACATGTGGTGCTTGGCTTATCCCTGGTGGATACTTTTTGCTGCCATCTAGCAGTCCTCAAGACTTTTGCAGGCTTGATATGGTAGCCTTGCTTTAAAAAGTTGAGCATGGGTTTAAAGTGCCTCCCTGGACATGATAAATAAGAAACCTGTGCTGGAAGAGGTAATGGTTTACAAGGGATCACCAGTGTGTAGGATTAAATTATCAAAGAAAGCTAGAAATGGTTAGTAATAATAATGGAAGATAGATATAAAAAACTAACAATAAATGAGTTGCAAATACATTCTCTTTGTCAGTATCCACTTGGGGTTATTTCATCTGTTATATATAGCAGAGATTATTAGTTTTATTTTCGAGAATCCATGATGCTTCATGTCCATATTTAATCTGTGGATGGATAAGTAAGTTGACTAGTTAAGCAAAACTGGGTGGCTTTTGCCAGATGCTACAATGACAAATCCGGGGTCACCTTTTTCAGGCAGACTTGTCCAACCTGCCCTCCAAATGTTAGTTTTTAACTTAAATCCTTACTTACCAGCACAAATGCTTTCTTTGTTTCATTTCCATTTTGATTGCTGAAGGACTCTTAAAAATCCAAAAATGTGTGTCTGTTTTTGTAACACATAGCAAATCAAACTATTGTCAATACAGAATATGAAAGATAAACTAATTTTTCACAATGGTTCTCAGTATGAAAATGCAATTGATTCTCAGTTTTTCTAATTTACAGGATATGGGGGGCAAAAGCCAAACAAACCAAATTAGAGTACTTAATTTTCTCTTATTCAGAGAAATCACACAGTTATCTATTAACTTCTGATATCTGGAATGCCAGTAGAAGGGGTCAAGATAATCTCAGCTGATTCACACATAGCAGACCTCTACCCATCTTTTCTCTGTGCCATTGAAAACTTTAAAGAACAAACCAGCCAGTAAAGATTTTGCACCATGAGCTCACAGCAACCTGTCACTCCAATCTCCATGGTTTTCAGAGAAGTTTACAAGTATCCAGACATCAACCATGTCAGTATTCTTGCCTTTATAGTCTCTTGAAAACATTATTGCACAGTATTAGGGTTTTTTTTTTCTCCCTGAGAGGTTGCTGTTGATCCTCCAGCTAAGGCTGAGGAAAGGTACCAGAGTTTATGGATTCCTTCCCAAACTCTCTGTACCTGAAGAACACAAGGATTAGCAAAAAAAACCCAATTAAGCAGGAAAACAGTCATGATGGTACAAAAGAGAATGATAGGCTAGGTAATTCTTCCTCTAATCTGAGATTTTTTTATACCCTTATTGATGCAAATTTTCCAGAGTCTCTTAGCAACCAATAGAGGTGGGGGGCATCTGTTTCCTAATTCTGCGGATTCTGGCCCTACTGGAAAAAGATCTAGCAAGACTGAGATCTTTTGTTATATCAGTGAAAGCTTTTGCTGAAGCAAAATGTGTTCATGGGGAAATCAATGATAAAAAAATCTGACTGTTAAGAATTGAACTAAAATTGTTGTAATGATGAACAGAGTGATTTTTAAAAAGTTAGACATGAACAATGGGCTGCTTTGCCCAACTGATGGGACATTCAATCCTTCTCCATTTCTACTGCTGTGTGCTGAAGTGAACAGTGAAGTTGAAGGATGGGAATACAAATGCACATACACCACCAAGATTTGCTTTGGTCTGATAACAACACAAAATTGGAGAAAAGCATAAAAATCCTTTAAACACTGGAAAGGAGGATTAAGACTATTTTCTGTGAAATTTACTTTCTCTTAAAAGTATTTTAAGAGGTGTTGTCTTTTTTGTATTTTTCTTTGTAACTGTCTCCTTTCAGCTTTTACTGGCTGAATCTATCTGTTGTAATTATTTAAACAAGTGCCAACTGTGAAAATATTTATGAGGATAACAAAAAGCAAGCTAAAAGACTGCTTTACTGAAATTAGATCATTAGGATCACTAGTTCAACATTTTCTTCAATTGCACAAAGCTTTTTCTGAGTTCCATCTGAAATGGCTGCACCTGAATCTGGGCCTTTTCCATGCAAAAGATGTGCTGTTGTTTGCCTGGATGGAGATTGTCATCATTGCCTGTTGCTGTACAAAACAGATTTGGCCACTATCTGCAGGTCAGTCTGCTTTGATCAATCAAGAGTAGATTCGAGAGAACAATCTTTGAGAGCCAGTTTAGTGTGGTAGTTAAGATAGTGGTTCAGAAACCAGGAGACTGTTCTAATCCCCCCTTATGCATGAACAATCATCTAGATGACTTTGGGCCAATCACTCTCTCTCAGCCCAACTCACTTCACAGGGCTGTTGTGAGCAAAATAGGAGGAAGAAATATTAGTATGTTCACCACCTGGAATTGTATATAAAGAAAAGATGGGATAAAAATCTGAAAAACAAAATTAGCTTTATATCACATTTCTCCTCTGTACTTGTTACCTGTCAGCTGGGCTAGTTCTATACCCAGTTTGAGCCCTCTGCATTTAGAAATAGCTGGTTGGTAGAGAACAGGTGCTGAGTAGGAGTAATGATCATTGGGAAAGCACAGCTTATTTTGCTCCTGGTGTCCCCTAAGCTCCTTCCACTTGTCAGACAATTTAACAGGGGGCTAAACTGGCCATTCTTAGCATTTGTTTAAACTCTGTCTTTAGTCCACCTCCTGTTAGGGAGTAGGATTGTTGGTTGTTTTCCTGCTGGCAGATGATGCTTGATGGAAAGAGAAAGGCAGAAGAATCCACCAATTCTACTCCTTAACTTGGCCTGCAAAATCTAAGTAACGGCAGCCCAATTCACCTGCCTTATTAATGTAACAGAGCAGAGGTTGGCAATGGGAACAACACATTGTAAAGTGACATATTCTTCCAGTATCTCAAGGCCTTGTGGATAGCATTTTCACTGGGCCATGAGAAAGGGCCCTCAGAAGGGAAACTACTTGCAAGTAATGGAATTTACTTCAATATAAATTTCATTAAGGACAGGCAGCTAAGATATCCATGACTAATTTGATTCAAAGAGACCTATGCTTTATAGTGTGGTTTTCAGATCTGAAATTTCATTCTCTATATAGAACTATCCTTAAGCTGTCAGACTGCCATTAATGATAATAATTGGTTTCTTCAGAAAAGGTGAAAGACATCCCTAGTTCAGAACCAAAATGTTTTTGTGCTGTACTTCATTGTGGTTGAACTAATTTCCTTCATTTCATCCTTGTAATGAACGTTTCAGGAACAAGAAGTGAATAGTATATTAAATGGGAATTAGCATATTATGAATAATTCACTGGATTCTACTGCTTCTCTGCTTACTCCATCTTCATTTCATGGATGTGTTAATAAATACTGATGGATCAGGTTTTGTTTTGGAAAATGAAGAGGAAGTGGTGATTGGCTGGTAGAGTCCTGTGAGACCCTAGCCACATAAATATGTAAACATGTCTATGTTCATTGCATTTGAATGAATCTGAAAATGATCTTAACAGCCTGGATCAATCTTAGGCAAATTTTAAAATGTAATCAGGAGGACTGTGCAGTAGATAAGCTCTACTTCTCTGGAAGTGCTCCAGATGGGTCTGGAGATGTTTAACACTAAATCAGGAATCATTTGCATAAAAGATCCATCTAACAAGCTGTAAGAATATCAAGCAACTTTTCACAGGTCTAGTGCAAGGTCATAAAAGGAAAAGAGAGACCTTAACTATATGATCCTATCATGCCTTCCTAGAAGTAAGCCCTATTGTGTCCAATTTGACTTTCCCCCACTTAACTCTATCTTGATATAGTGGAAGCTGTATGAGAGTAGGAATTTCTAGTTGGGTCACTCTTGCTTGTAAAATCAAAACAGAGCAAAAGCTGAATGGCAAATACAAAGAGGAATGGAAGGGCAAGTAAAGTTCAATAAGTATGAAGAAGGCCAACCCACCTATGAGAAGGAACTCCAGGAAAAGACAGTGACAAACCATTTCTGAATTGTTGCTAAGAAACCTGCTGTATGAGCATGGCTCACACATTTAATTAAGTCAGGTGCAAATAATGAGATGCAAATGTCAGAAAGCAATCTTCTACCTATGCATGCAAGGATATTGAACTTCTTTGAGTATATTTGGAGATAATGATGTGGCCAGAACAAAGTTGCAAGGTCCAGTCATTGATAGAGCCAATCCTGAAAGAGGAACTCCTTTTTGTTTATATTTGGAGCATGGACTATAGGATCATGTTTCAAAGAACACTGGAAATTGTCAAAGTGGAAATGAAGCACCCCAAATTAAGATTCCTTAAGAATAAATTAAGTTAGTTGGACCAAAATAGCAACTTTAAATTTGATTAAGTTGTATACCATTCAGAACATAAAACAGTAGGTATCTATTGTGACTATAACTGTGATGACCAAAAATGATGATATATGTAGTGCAAAAGCTGGATTTTTGTACATGCGTCCAGATATTGGATTTGGCTATGTAATTCATGGGATCTGAATCTTGATGTCATAAGGAATATTTGTCACTTGACTTCCCTGCTCATGCTTGCAATGATACTCAAATAGAATTTCACTAAGTATATCCTTGGCCATAACCTAAACAGCAGGATAATCTCTACTGAAATTAATACCTAGTAACACTAATATTATATGAATCTATCCACTTCTACAGATACAGTGACTGAAGTAACTGAGGAATTCTACAGCTAATAGCAAGAGGAGATAAATGCAACACTTGGAAAGGGTGTTGTACTGCTGGTGAATGATTAGAATACCAAAGCAGGAGAAATAATGGAAATGGGAATGGCTCAATTTGAATTTAGTAAATATAAAAATGCAGGAAAGAGGTAAACAGAGTTTCAAGAGGATAATTCTTTGTTTGCTGCCAACATCTGCTTCAAGCAACAGAAATTCCGACTGTACAACAGGGCATGCTCACAATGACAACGTTGGAATCAAATCAGCAGCCCTGTAGGAAACAGAAAAATCAGACATTTAATCCAGACAGGCAGGAATGTCTAGGCACAAGCTGTAGAAAGGAACATGAATTATTTTTGCCAGATACACATGTTAAAACTTGAAGGGTAAATGCACCAGAAAGATTTGACCTGAAAGATATTCGGGCAACTATAAAATCAACGTCAGGAATAGATTCAGTATGCTTATTTTATGTAAAAGAGCCAAGGATAAAGTTGTGATATTGTAAAGAACAGGAAAACAATCCCACAAGGTTCAAAGATGAAAAGATGCAAGTTACTTTCAGAACAAGCTAATATGTTAAGCTGAAAGCCTTGGGCAATATGAAAGCTGTACTGTACAACAATAGATTGCATACTTTCAACATTAAACAAAAATAAAAAAGAGATCTTAATCTTGAATATAATGTATAGAGGAAGTAACAAGACAATGAAAATGAGAGATGTTTTTAAGAAGATCAGGGAAATCTTAAGGACATTCACAGCTAAAATAGAGTAATCATTGAAAATAGTGGCAAAAATAGAGAAAAATGGAACAGGATTATAAAATGACACCAATATTTGTCAAGAGAAAATGACTTTCGAAACTGACTACTAAAAAGTATGGTATGAAAGGCCAAAAACCATCTGTCAAACAAAATGATAGGTGCTGAAAACACACCCATTAATCTTATTTAAAGCTGACAAAGTGGCTAACAGCTCTTTGCTAACAATTTTGGAGCAAGACTCTGAGGTCTAGAGACAGAATAGAATATGCTGTATATATCTGTGCTGCAGAAGGAAAATGTATATATCATCCAATCATTGCTCTAATTCCTAATGCAAAACAAAGCATAAGGAAGATGTTTATAAAGGATAATAAAGACCTCAATGGATAGAGAAGTGCCAAATGTACAAACAGAAGGATCAGGTGGCTAACGTAAGATGGATAATAGACCAAGATAATTTGAGAAGGAGGTTTATCTTTGTTTTATTGACTGCAGCAAAGTTTTTGCTTGGGTAAATCATGCTAGGATATAGAATATATTATTACTATTGAGTGTACCAGAATAACTGATAATTATTTTGAAGAAATATTGCAGTGAACAAGAAAGTGGAGGTTAGGATGAGATAAATGTTAAGCATTAAGGAGTCAAATGTGACCTGGTATGTTTAGTGAATTAAGGTAACATTCAGGAAGTGACGACAAAAAGCTAGTTCTATTTTCTTGGTTTCAAGAATAGTTAAAGCTGGAAGATGTACTGGAGTATTAAAATAGTGATTAAATCTAAGGAGGAAGGCAATGGCAGAGAAGGATAACAATGTGACAATTAGTGTAAAGATAATTAAAGGAATGATTTTCCCAGTGGTAGTGTGTGGCTGAGAAAGTGAAAAAGAATGAGAGAAAGTAGACAGATACTTTCAAATTATATGGATTTGGGGATGGTTCCAAAGACCATCATGGAGGGCAAGAAACATCAAACAGCTCCAAGTTATGGTTCAGGACTAAGCAGCTGGTCCTGAAAAAAGTAAAGACTGACAGTTTCCTTGAGACAAGGACTCATAAGCAGAAACTCACATACTTTGTACTTTCGCTGTGAATGAGATCAACTAGAAAACATGACTATTGGCAAGACTGAGGGAAGTAGAAGAAAGTTGAAGCAGAAGAAAGGGAAGGCAGCTGATAAGATATGATTACAGACAATTGAGAAATTTCTTGCATGTTTAACCATGCTTGGCCAATAAAGTATCTGAATGAATCTGAAGATGGATAAACACTATTGGGAATCATATAATATTCCTATCAGAAATGCAGAGTATCACTAGGAACAGGGCAATTCCCCATAGTCACCAGGACTTAATCTAATGATACAGACCAACATTAGGCTTGCCTTTCAGTGACTATGGACAGTTATCCCACTTAACTACCTCTTTCTGAATAGGTGTACATTGTTTTCTCTCTTGGCTTTATAACAAATTGTAAACCATTTAAATGATGTATCAGGACTGCAAATATTTGCCATAATAATTGTAATACAATCTTGAATGGGCCATAGGAAGGTGGTTTAAATTGTTTTAGGGGGAATTGTTCTGGAGAAGAAACAACAATTGAAAACAAAGAATAGGAAAAAATGTGTATTATGAATATTTGCCCCAGTTCGTTGGCATAACTTTATCAGACTTGTTATAATGTAAGTTAGAGTTCCAGAAATAACTTCATTTGTATCCTGAATAAAAATAACACGCTTTTTGAATAGCTAAGTTAAAATGGCAAAACTGGGAAGAGAACAGATACAAGTTACATTCAAAATCCTTTCTACAGATATGAATATATTTCTGTAATTTTAAAAATCAGTGGATTAAAATAAATTAAAGGATGGCTGTCTTTTACAATTCAGCCACTAGACAGATTGAATATACACTGCAGTCACCAATATATTTTCTGATAAGATCCTCCAAGAAACTCAGTGCTTCTGCACTTGCATATTGGAAAAAAGAAAACAGCCCCCTTGCCCAGTCTTGGTATTCATTATCAATCATCACTTTTCTCCAAATAGTAACCTATAGAGAGAGATAAAAATGCTGTTACAGTTTGAAAAACAAACATCTGCAGCTCTTTCTTTATTCTGAGCTAAGAATGCTCAAATATGGCCCAAAATAGTGCAGTAGATAGTAGTGAAGGTTTTAAAAAAAAACAAGAAAGATTTTTGAAAAAAAATGAACTTTTCTAAAAGAAAACACAGTGGTGAAAAGGAGGCGTTACAATTATAATATTTAAC
>JANHZU010002275.1:83758-96331 GCA_032468055.1 Acrochordus granulatus | reverse complement strand
TCAAATCCTGCATGGCTGGAGGTGAAAAACTGTACAGACTGGGGTGACATAAACACAGCCAAGTATGGGTAGAGAGACAGGAATTAGATTTTAGCATTAAAGGACTAAAAAGGAAACCAAATGATAGAAACTAAAAGGAAACCAAGCAATTAACCAGTGGCCACACTACCTACCCCAAAGGTTTTCTAAAATACTGCAGCTGTTTTTAACAGCCAACAATCTGGGAACTGATCATATTTCAGAAGGGGCAGTGTTCCAGAAGCAACAACAGACAAACAATGCCTAGGAGACTTCACTCCCTGTCAATTCACCAAAGTGGGGACCACTAAGAAAAAGAAGTGGGGAATCACCTGGGAGGCATGCACTGGTTGAGTCAAAATCAATGACTTCCCAGATGTTTATATCAACAAACACATAATTTTCAGTAAACCCTTATGACGCTTTTGTAATAAATAAATATATGCCATCTATTTTGGTCTACTTTTAAGCAAAGAGGTACATCAGCAGTCTCTAACCAGTTTCAGGTATTAGTTTCCTTTTTAGGTGTTATTCCTTTTAGTTTACATGATTAGGAGAAATTTTCCTTTCATTTTTGTTGAATATTGCTATGGCTGTTTTAGTATATTACGTTGTTTTATTTCTTTTGACTGCAGAACAATAATATGGATGCTTTAATGTAGATGATGGGCATTTTGTAAGCCACTCAGTTGTGAAGGGTGGAAATCCAATATATGAGTATAAATAGCAAATGGTTGTTTTATTATAGAACAAGATTGAGATTGGGGAAATTTTTCCTCCTCTTTTTCTCTTCTCTCCTGCCCCAGGAAAGATAAAAAAATGGCAGTGCTGAACTTTGAACTTTGAACTAATCCAAATTTCTTTGGCCTGCAGGGTTGGAGAAATTATCTTTTGTAAATGTGGAGGTATAAGGAAACAGGATGAAGTTTAGTGAATTGCTGTTTGTGTTTTTTTCTCCCCATGGGTGGTTTTATCACACACTGTTGCATAAGTACTGGAATAACAGTGACAAATGGCTCCTTTCAGGTGCTTTCTCACAGCAGATTGGTCTCTGCGGGGAGCTTTAAATGACTCACAGGCCCCCATCAGATAGATCCAAGAAATCTCATTAACCTTACCGCTGATGATAATAAATTCATATTTGTCTGCCTATAAGCCCAGTTGGCAGGCTATGCTTCTCTCTCCCCATCTGTGAATGAACTCAGGGAATACAAATTTTTTACATGAAGGAAATTGGATCTGGATGATTACTACCAACTCAAGGGTCTATTGTGTCTATTGGCTGTAGCATTTCTTCCTCATGTTTATAGCAAGTAAGCACGGGGTGAGGCAAAGGACAGATCCTGCCAGTTATCTAGCTGCAGTGAAACATAATTTTATGCTAAATTTATGCTAGTCTCTGGTTCTTGGCAGTGGTGTGTGAAAAAAATGACATACAGCACTAGGAAAAAGGATTATGTAGGAAGCGGAATGTGGGATTCTTTCCTTTCTCCCCAGGGTCAATTGTAGCAATAACATGTACAGTGTACAGTATTTCAGATACTCAAGAGTGCCCTGCTGAGAAGTTCAGTATTCTCTCTGCACTAGGTTTAAGAGACAGACCCTGCATATTCTTACAATGGAGTGGAATATCTTTAGATCATGGAAGGCTCTTAATTCTCCAGAAATTATGTTGGGGGCTGAAGTTTTTGTTCTGTACTTGCCGCTTTCTAGTTGTTATCTCTCTTTCTGTCCAGGATAGATGAAATTGACTGGTGCCAAATGTTTATATCTGGAAAGCAGGCTTCTGTTAAGAGATGGGGGTAATGCAAGTTTCTGCTTCTTATTTACATTTTTGTGAACTTTTTTTTTTTAAATAATCTAATCATCAGAACAACTGTTGGGATAGGATATAGTTGAAGCCATTCATTCTACTGCTATTGAGGTCTGTCTAATAGCGGGTTACCTCATCATGTTGGAGAAGAAGCAGACTTTTTTTCTCCTTTTTGGCAGTCAATCTATTTCGGAGAGATCGGTCATAACAGCTAAGCTACCCTCATGATCAGTTCAGTAGATGCAGTACATCATTCACTTAGTACCTGCTGAGCATCAACGTGACTCCAGAGCTGTTGACTTGATTGTTGCATTCGCTTAGGAAGACATGGGGAGGTACAGAAGCCATAATACCACAGCCTTAAAAATCTGAAGAAGGAAAAGAGAAAACCCAAAGGTCTTCCTCATCCCTGGAAGGGCATGTTCAGAGACAAATGTATATAACCCAGCAGATGTTTGCAGTTTGAAAATTTAATTTATTAAATTCAGCATTCCCTGAAAGGGAATTGCAGCCTTCAACTCTCAGAATGCTGGAAGCTGAAATCCATAACCCAACTGATGGGACTAAGTGTCCCAGTCTGTGAGATGAATTAGTTTAACTTTCTGTGTGGCAGAGTCTGTTTTAAATTAAATTGATTAAGGCAATTTACCCCATTTTAATACACTAAGTTCTCTCGCTTCCACTGAGCTGAAAACAAACAAACAAAAAGAAGTTACAGAAGAGGAGGGAAAAGACCTGGATGGTGATGTTTGGATCCCTTCTACATTTCCATGGGCAGTGTGCAGTAAGAGATTTGGCTGAAAGAAAAGAAACAAGAGAGAGGTGGTGCAGTGTTCTGACTTTTTTAGCGCATGGATGGGAAATTATCAGCTTGGAGACCGTGCAGCCCATGTAGCTGCTTTGTCTACCCCACAACCTCCACATTTTGCAGCTAGGCTTTTGAAATCTTCCATTGCTGTGAAGGAATTTTTTTTTTCCAAAAAGCATATTTGTAGCACATGATCTGCAGGTGAGGTTTGGAGCCATGGTTAGCTTTCCTGTCAGGTTTGTGTCAGCATAAATCAAAATGAACTCAGTGAAATTGCTGTACAAATGCATTTTGCTCCTTGAAACCAGCCTGCTTTTTTCCCTAAATATAGGAGGATAGTGAGCCAGGATCGCAGATGTTCATGGACAGTAGCTCTTCTATCTGCAGGACATAGACCTTCTCTATTGGTTTCCACAGACCATCACAGTCTGTCACCACTGAGGTAGTCCAAACAAGGAACCAAAAACACAACCTTTATTGTAAGGTTAAGTAACAGAAACTTGTAAGTCTGAAAGCTCATCTCTCTCCTCACCCCCCAATCTTTACTTTTCAGGAAAGTAGGGAATGTCCCTTCTGAGATGCTGTCTATGCTCCCATTCCTTCTGTGGGCTGAGATGTGTCTTATCTGACTGATGTCCTGAATGTAGGCCTTTCTCTTTGCAAGCATGTTCCCACAGATATCACAGATCTGGAGATGTTCTTTTATGGAATATTTATTAATTTATTTCTTAGATTCTGCTCTTTTACTTGTGTTTTGAAAAGGGAGAATTAATAATCTTTTAAATCTACAGAACTTATTTTCCTCTATGGGATAATCAGCAAATTGCTGGAACTCAAAATCAAATGTCAGGTCACTCCTATAATTCAAAATGAAGTTTGGGTTCAGATTGGTTTAGGAGTTTTCTGAGGCTTGTCTCCGAATCAGTTCTTTTCGGCTAGAGCAATGTTTCTCAAACTTGGCAGCTTTAAGGTGGCTGGCTGGTGCAATTCTGGGAGATGAAGTCCACACATCTTAAAAGTTGCCAAGTTTGAGAAATACTAAGCTAGAGCAATCTGTTTGACTTGGAAACAACTTGGAGACAGTTCTGTTCCCCCCCCAAGCCAACATTTTCTAATTTCTATTGGCAGCAGTAGGAACACTGCATTGAATCTTTTTACTGCTGCAAATGGCAGCATCTATTTAACCTTACCTGATCTTAAAAAAGGGAAGGTTTGGAGGGTTTAATCAGTGCCTTAAGCCCTGACCATTCCCAACATTCCAAAAAAAAGAAAAAAGAAAGAAAAATAAAAATTAAAGAAAAGAGCCAATTCTACAGTTTTGGACTTCCCTCATTTGGACTGAGATCATAAAAAGCTCCTGACTAGCTGTGGGTGGCCTCCAGGCTACAGTTTTGACACCTTGATTAATGGATGTTGTGACTTTTTCATCTTTAAGCTTCTAATTCATCAGCTCATATTATGTAATTATCTCCTTCAAGAATTCCCCCACCTACTTTTAATGTGAAAAAAAATATTTATTGAATTTATTTGCCATCCATCTTACTGCAGCTGACTCTGAGAAGCTTACAATAAAATCAGATAAAAATAAAATAAAAATAGATACATCTCATCAAGTAAAAGATAAAAAGATAAGAGCAATACACAAGATGATGGAGGGCAAATATAGGGGTGGAGTTATCAGTCTAAAAGTCACCTGGCCCCCAGGTTACCCCACAGAGCTATGTTTTTAGTCATTTATAGAAAGCCAAAAAGGTGGGGACTGTTCTCACATTGGGTGGTAGGATGTTCCATAAGGCAGGTGCCATGGTAGAAAAGGCCCTCCTTCTGGATCCCACCAGATGAAATTTCCTGACTGACAAGATCCATTGCATGCCTTTACTGCCAGCATGGGGGATGGGGTGGGCTAAACCCATTGGGAAGAGCTGGTTCCTCGGATAACTTGGCCCCATGCCATGAAGGACTTTATAGATCATCACCAACATCTTGAATTGCTCTCAAAAGCAAACCAGCAACCAATGCAGCTCATGTCACATGGGTCAGTGCACTCTGCACCTGCAGTAGCTTCCAGGTGCTCTTCAAGGGTAGTGTCATGTAGAGTGCATTGCAATAGTCCAAATGAGAGATGACTCGGGCATGAATGATTGAATGCAGAGATTCTTGGACCAGGTACGGGTGCAATTGGTGTACAATGAGAAGATGTGCAAAGGCTCTCCTAGTCATGATTGCCACTTGCTCATTGAGCAGGATTCCTGCGTCTAAGAGAACCCCCAGGTTCTGCACTGGATCTGTCTGGGGCAGCACTACCCCATCCAGAACTAAATATGTTAAATCCCCAGAACACAAAATCCCACACCCACAGCTACTTGGTCTTACCAGGGTTCAGTCAAAGTCTTTTGTCTCCCATCCAGGCCCCCACAGCCTCCAGGCACCACAAAAGGGCAGTCACAGCAACACTTGGGTCACTTGGGATGGAGATATAAAGTTGTGTATCATCAATGTACTGATGATAACTTATCCTATGGTGACAGATGATCTCACTCAGTGGCTTCATGTAGATACAGAGGAGATGAGAGAGTGCCAAGCCCTGTGGCATGCCACAAAGGAGTGGCTGTAGGCTGGACCTTTCCTCCCTATCCAACACCAACTGGGACCAGCCTTGGGGCCAAACCAATGCAAAACTGCACTGCCCAGCCCCAACTCTTGTAAAAAGATACAGTGGTTGATGGTATTAAAGATACAATGGTTGATGGTATCAAAGGCTGCTGAGAGGTCAAGTAAAACTAGGATGGACACATTACCCTCATCCTGCTCTTGCCAGAGATCATCCACAAGCATGACTGTTTGAGATTTCCTAGTTTGCATAACATGACATTTGTCCTGCAAGTTTGCCTCATCTGGTTTATTTTATAAGGAGCTTCTAAGATAAATGCATGGCCCAAAAACTTTCTTGAAATATGACTCTGCCCTCTTGTCTGCCGCTTGTCTATTTTGAAAACCTGTCAGCTCTGCCTTTCATCTTCTGGAAAAGTCTGTGTGCAGCTGGCCCCACTGTTATGGGCAGGGACCATCACAGATAGCTGATAACCCTCATGACAGATAGGAGGAGACTGTTTTCTCACAAGAAAGAGAATGAACTGACATCCAGGATGCAGGAAAATTCTCCACCTTATTTAATTTTATGAATGTGGCTAATGCTAAGCTTTGTGCAAAATATATAAATGTCACAGAACTCCAATGTGATTGTTTGCATAATTTATTCTCCCTTTTTGCTAGTCATGGAGAGAGACTGACCTGCTGGGTAATGTCAGTGCACAAACAACAGCAGCTGCAAAAGTGATTCAAGGGCACTGACTGATGTTCATCATATTTCACCACATGCATTACAAATTTATTATAAGTGCTTTGCAAAAGTTTTGATAATCTTGTTTCTCCTGAATCTGCCATACCAGCTAGCAGTTATTGGCATCAAATGCAGCTGTTTAATTCCAATGAACTAAATGTGTAATATTTCCCATGGAATTTAGCTGTAAATTCCTAGCTTTTACACAGACCCCAAATCTGTATCCTGAAATTCGGCCTAGGTCTTCTGAATTGATGCTCTTGTTGCTCTTCATGTTGCTGGCTTTGGTAAGCTGAGGCCAATGGGTAAACATTTCATTCTTGTTCCATCCAATCCTTTTTAAAATAAGGATAAAAGATTATGTGAAATATGTTAATATGTTGCAAAGTTATGTTCCAAAAATTTGAATTTTCTCTATTTCTCTATTCAAGAATCTTGAACTTACCATACATTAATTCCATGTTTCTGGAAAGATACTTGTGTCCCAGCTAGCAGAGGTTCATTTCATGAAACATGTCAGCCTCCGAAGTAGCTTTTGGCTGAAACAAAGGAAAGATAGGACAATACAATTCCATGTAGTCACTGTACAAAACGATTCCATGTGGTCACTATATAAAACAAATAATGTCTAAATCAATGTCATAGTATTGGTTGTTGTACAGATGTATTTGAGTTATTTTTTTCTTCATACTATGTTCTATTTCTTTTATATATTATTTTATTTCCATTTACTGTGTAAGGTTTTTGTGCAGTGGCATGAGTGGTTAAGGTTGAGAGCCCAAATTCAAGACTCAAGTGCTGCCATGCAACAAGGTGAGCTCCCATTGTCTGCCTAGCTCCTGCCAACCAAGCAGATCAAAAGCATGTAAAAATGCAAACAGATACATAGGTACTACCTCAGTGGGAAGGTAACAGCGTCTGTGCACTTTGGTGTATAGTCGTATTGGCCATATGACCATGGAAGTGTCTTCGGGCAATGGTGGCTCTTCAACTAAGAAACGGAGATGAGCACTGCCTCCTAGAGTCAGCCATGACTGGGAGGGGAAACTTTACCTTTTAGTTATATACTGAAAATTAATTTTTAAAAAGAATCATGTGAAAAAAAAGCTATGTACAAATCTATGAATGAACATAGTACAAGTGCTCTAAAATTATTTAGGGTGGTTGTGATGAAAGGCAAAACTGTTTTGCTCATTCAATTGTGCTGAATATATGGTCGTTAACTGCGCAATGCCCTCTGTTTCCAATAGATAAATGTCACATGAAGACTACTTAAATTGCTCTAAAATGAGGCTCTTTGCAAAAAAAAACAACTCAGTTAAAGTAAAATAAATTATCATCCTGACTGAATAGATAAGAACATAAAATCAGAATATCAAGTAAGAAAAAATAGAGGAAGGCAGAAGTCAACAAGCCCCAAATCAAATTTAGATAAAGTATCTGCCTCAATAGGAACCAAACCAAACCCAAACCCAAACCAAACAATAAAATACTTTGCTAGTCTACCTTCTGTGGCAAGCTAATCCAGACTGAGAAAGCCTTAATTCTTTTCATGACAGGCTCTGTACTTCCATTAGAGGCAGGATCTCTTGAAAGGCCTTTTCAACAGCTGATAACTAGGGACTTGTAACATCTTCTTGATTCATCGAACCGTTGTTGTGCCAAAATAACTGTACTTTACATCCTAACGTTACACAAATATAAACAGACTTCACATCCCTTTGGTGATGGTTGTGAAGATTTTATAAGTCAGTTGTGGAGAAATGAGGGTAGATAGAAAGCCTTCTTCCAGGTATTCATGACTCAACTACCTGAATGTAGTGAAAGCCGCTTTAGTGGGTGGTGAAGGTGCTGGCCTAGAAACAAGGAGTCTTTTGTGAGTGAATCTGACTGGGTGACTTTGGATCAGTCACTTTTGCTCAGCTCAACCCACCTCCCAGGTTCTAGTTTTGAGAAAACAGGAGGCAGCAGGATTAGGTATCTTTGCCATCTTGAGAAAGAGGGAGGGAAAGAAAAATATAAATAAAAGAATAAAAATATGACAATAAGAAGAAAGTAAAGACAGCACCAATTGTAATAGGCACCTTGGGAACACCACTTGGACTCTATTGGCATTGACAGAATCACCATCATTCAATTGCCAAAGGCAGCTTTACTTGGGACATGTATAACATGTAGTTGGAAATGAGAATCTACATAGACATTTACTTGGAACAGTTTACATTCTGTGTCAATAGCTTTAACACCACCAAACAACGGCATCTGCTGATCCCACATCCCAAAAATGCCAAATCCGGGGTAAATATCTGGCTGACTGTGTGACCAATCATAATAATAAAAATAAGGTGAGCTGCTGCACAGAAGTAGTTTACTATCCAGTAAGGTTTGTTCTGTGGAACAGTTGCAAAGGGTACAAAAAGGATGTTAGACTAGTTGAACCAGAATGTTTGTTATCGTGTAGCACAAATTGATACTGGTGTCCTCACTTGCTGACAATAATTTGGATCGGAAACCGTTGCTAAGCAATGTGGACATAAAGCATAATGCCACGTGACCATACCAATTTAGAACAGCAATTGCAGCAGTCCCAGTTCTTGTCATAGGTGAATCCTGCACTGTTGCAGTGTGCCACAGCCATATGATTCCGATTCAGATACTTTATTGGCCAAGCATGATTAGACACACAAGGAATTTGACTCTGGTATAGCAGCTCTCAGCATAGTTGCAAGACAACTATGTAAATAAAATAATAACCTAACAATAAATGAAGTTAGATATTCAACAGTAAAATGTGCCTTCCAATGTCCAAGAGTTCTTTTCTGGAATTGCAACAGAGTGAGAGAGCTCACTTCGCCGAGGCTGCCATCTGCAATGCTGCCTTGTGACCTCCTGCTAGCTTCCTCACTGATTTTGCTTGTCAGAAGCTGGCAGTGAAAGTCACAATGGCAATCGCATGACCACAGAATGCTGCAATGTGATAATTGCGAGCCACTTGCCCAGCACTTGAATTACAATCATGTGACTGTGGGAACACTGTGATAGCCACAACTGCGAGGACCCATCCTAACTCCCCCTTATTCAGTGCCATTGTAACTTCAGACAGTTGCTGAAAGAGTGAATATTAAGCAAGGGCTACTTGCTTAATACTCATGGAAATGCCATACACGAACCTACACACATTCTCTCTTTCACACAGAGCCTCTCGCTCATATAGAGCAGAACTGAGGCAGCATATACATAGCCATGCCATCAGCACATGCTTTAACATCTAAGGTGAGCTCTTTGCTTTCTTTTTGGCAGGGATAAACTGACAGATGGGGAAATGTGAGAGGACCGTAATGTCCAGCATGAATGCAGATGAGTTATCCAAATGCTGCTTTGTGCTTTGCAAAAAAATGGCTATAAAACCTCCCCTAACAAAGCCTAACTATAAAATTACTGATGGATGCTTGTCCAGTGCTAGTATGTGCAAAAATTATCTCACAATAATGAATTCATTTCAGCAGACACCGCACTCTTGACTCCTTTGCAAGCCTGCCTTATATTTCTTCCTTAGAACAGATGAATGTCTTGCAGCTGCTTGACAGAACTGATTTAATATTACATATAAAGCCCTCTAAAATCATGTTGGTCTTTTTAAAACCTTTGCTTGGTTTTAATATACAAATGTAGCAAACAGAGCAGTTCATTTAACATAGCTGATTTGGCCACTGGATGATTAGAGTCACGTCCTAAAGCACCATTTCTGTGTTACTTCCTTGCGACCATTATTGAGAATGTTCACCTCCCACCATCATGGATTTTGTTTCAGCTGAATATATAGATGTGAAAAATCTTAAAAGGCGTGGATAATTGTCCTGCTGAGCTGTTGTTCTTATGGGCCATTTAGTCAACCCTGACTTCTGGTGTGCATTGGGACAAATTTTCTGACTAGATTTTTGGAAGTGGCTTGCCAGGGCTGAGAGAAAATCACCCAAGGTCCAAGCTGACTTTGTGTTGAAGGCATGACTAGAAATCAAAATCTTTTGGTTTCTCATCTGGGACCTTAACCACTAGATCAGACTGTCTCTTTCCTGATGTACTCAAGTTGAACAAAATAGTTTGACTCAGGTGCTTGTTTCTTGCAACTAATATTAGTACTATGCAATAGCAGTACTACGTTTAAATGATTTCCATTACACTTTAATACCATCTAAGTTTCAGTCATTATCATAAGTTTAGCTAGATATCCATAGTTACTCCTGGGATGGAGACCCCAAGGAATTCCAGGGTGGTATGCTATATGGACAGCTAAAACTTATCTTGGAAGAAGACAATCACGGACTCTAGAAAGCAGTGACATACTACTACTACCACATGGCTGCCAGTGACATACTACTACTACCACAATGGCATGTCCATGTAATGATCAGATGCCTCAAGGGTCTCTGTTCCTTTACCTTTAAAAGGGATTAAAAGATAATTTTTTTTCTATCTAGAACAATATTCCTCCTAAAATTATTTCTAGACATTATTTCTTGACATCTCTTGGAACTGGCAGGCAATAATAGATGTGTTTATATTTTAGAATTTAGTGTTTATGAAAATGAGAGAGAAGATTTTTGTTAATTAAAATCATTCAGAGAGCAGAAGCTGGAACAGTTGGAAAAATGTTCTGGACAACATCTTGAGCAATGCATCTCTCTTAACATTATGAAGCCTGTTCTTCCTTTACAGCTACATACAGTTATGTGAAAAAGAAAGGACAACCTCTTTCTATGGTTTTATACATCAGGACATAGTAAAAATCATCTGATCCTTGGCAATTCTTAAACGTAAATATAATCTCAGGTGAACAACAACACATGATATATTACACCATGCCATCATTTATTTTATCAAAAGAAAGTCAAAATGGAGAAGCCATGTATGAAAAACTAAGTACACCCTTACTACTTCTATAGGTATGAAGTGGCTAAGTAGCAGCCAGATGCTGCTAATCAAGTGCCCTTGATGAATTGATCTATCTCTATAGAAACTGAGGTTTTAGGGGTTTGGTGGTCTCTGGCATTGAGGTATCTGTTAATATAATGCCAAAGAATAAAAACATGAGCAATGATCTTAGAGAAGATCATTGCATCCACAGGATCTGGGCACATTGCAGTCATTGAGTCAACCATGAACTCCTCTGTATCCCAAAGTATTCTAGAGTCAAATGTGAGGCCATCTGCCGACAGCTAAAGCTTGGGCAACATTGGGTCATGCAATAGGACAATGATCCCAAGCACACCAGCAAATCTATAACAGAATGGCTGAAAAAGAGAAGAATCAAGGGGCTGCAATGGCCCGGTCAAAGTCCAGACCTCAACCTGATTGAAATGCTGTGGTGGGACCTCAAGAGAGTTGTGCATAAATAAATGCCCACAAACTTCAATGACCTGAAGCAATGTTGTAAAGAAGAATGGGCCAAAATTCCTCCATAACGATATGAGAGACTGATAAAATCATACAGAAAACTATTATTTCAGGTTATTGCTGTTAAAAGTGGTTCTACAAGCTATTGAATCATAAAGTATACTTAGTTTTTTACAGAGGGCTTCTCCATTTTGGCTTTCTTTTTGTAAAATAAATGATAACATGATGTAATATGTCATGCATTGTTCACCTGAGATTGTATTACCTACTTTTAAGAACTGCTAAGGACTAGATGATTTTTACTACATCCTGATACATAAGACCATAGAATTCAAAGAGAGTGTACTTTCTTTTTCACAGAACTGTATATAATTGCTGCAGGAACTGTCAATTAATGCACATCATGTTTGCAATGGGAAATTCATTTCTAACCTTGAGTTATACTAAATCTAGCAGCTGTATATGCCACATATCAGCTGCATAAAGGGGAGCATTTTGTTTGAAATTAATCTGCGTGCTGATTTTTACCTGTCTGTAGTTTTGACATTGTACAAAAGAAAAATTGGTTATTAAAATGCATGTTAATTAATATGTTAGGTAGATATTTACAGGAGTTGGGCTCCAGCTGTAGAATACCTAGAATCCATTCCTACTACTATTATCTGGAATTATTTGAATAGTGGAGATGAAAGAGAGTAGGTTGAATAGGTTAAGCACATATTTAAAGTTTTATCAGTTTCAATATATGATTGCTTCCTGCCCAGAAGTAAAAATTTACCACTGTGTTTAAAACCATTGCTATGAGTACACTGGCAAATGAAAATGTGTACATTGCAAAAGTACATGGACACTTGATGTGCTACGCTGTTGTATTTTCAGTTTGCCAAACTATGTTTTTTTATTGAATTTGGCAGGCAAATTGCAAAATCCAAAAAAAGAGTTCACTGTCCAAGTATGTATATCAGGAAGTAATCTCAAGCTAATAATCAGTGAAGTGCATTACTGCTGTATTTGTGTGGCTCATCACCTGGTGCTCCAGTAAATCTATTGCTGTTAGTGATTTACTGGGCACTATTGTTGATGTTTGTCAGGCAGAAGCTCCAGAAAGCATGCTGAAGTATGGCTACCATTTTTTCTCATTCTCATCTTTTCATTTTTCAAAGAACCATCCCTCTGGTCTTATTTATGTATGCTGCATAG
>JANHZU010002275.1:52798-63257 GCA_032468055.1 Acrochordus granulatus | reverse complement strand
AACTGTAGTACTTTCCATCCAGTCCACTCAACTGCCTTCAATCCTTCTCTTGTAATTAATTCCTGATTGTAACATTATTTTTTTGAAAAGATATGCTCCTATTCTTTATTAGTTAATAAGACTGCGTACATCCTTATGGAATAGTTTTCAGGAACACATATGAGATTAAACATTAGACATAAGTGCAATTGGCTTAGAACATTCTAATTTTTCAGTCTATTCCACAAAGAAAAGGGAATCTTGTGGATAGACAGTATTGCTAAAGCTGCAAATTTATTTACTATGTATCCCACTTTTTTCTTAGAATTCAAGATGACATACTTGGGAGTCTCTCCTCCTTCACGGTGTTATTCTCACAACAATACTGTGAAAGGTTAAGTGGGAAGAGAGAATGACTGGCCCAAAGCTGCTCCATAAACTCTATAGTTGTGTGGAACCTTAGATTTATTCCCTGGTCCAAGCCCAAATATCTTCTATTTGGATCATCAAATATGCATGAACAATTCTTCTAACATTCCCATTACCAGTCTGTTCTTAAATCTCCCAAGAGTTTGAGCTTATGTATTTTGCAGTGAACAAATATTTACAACTTCTACTGAAGTCTAAATAAGAAGGCAAGGTACAACTATAAAGAACACAGCAAACCTGTCTGTTTAGCCCACTATGTTTTATAATAGTTTCTTGGAAACAATCTTGAGGATGCTTCTCTTTCCTTCAACACTACCAAATTTAAACTATTCAGCTATATTTTCATGAACTGTTGGCAATGCTGATCACTGCAAATATGTTGAAGTTCTAGTACACACACAAATTTCATATGAGTAAAATAACACTATAAAACTCAATGTTATTGCAACTGAGTAGTAATTGAATCAGCTTACTAACAGACTACATAGTACTTCTTTGATGAAGGCAGAAAGCTCATTTGGATTTATGTCAGAATCAATACAGCAGTTTATTTGTCCTCCCACTATACTGATGCTGTCTCTAGGACTCTTTATTTTTTAGCCATTGCTCCCTGAAATCCAGCGATCATGAATGGAGTTTCTGGATGAGATGAAGCCTTCAGCAAGAATTGTGTTTCGATATCTAAATTAAATTTTTCTTCAGTATCTTATCTTTATGAAAAGGACTTTGAACAACCCTTCATACTGAAAATGTGAAAGAGATCCCTGTCTTTCTTTTTGACAGAGAGTTTCAAAAGCAGTTCTAAGGGGAAAATCTATTGCTTTATAACAGGACTCTATTTACGTAAAAGTCCAAGTTTAATACCTCCCTTCTCTTACATTAGCAATAAGCAAATTCACATACAAAAAGCTATAGTTCATCTATCCCAGCCTTATACATGAATTAGAGTTTCAAAATGTGTATGTATGAGGAAACTCCTTGGGATGATAAAAAAAAAGCTAAACTATGCTAAATATAAAGACTTTTGATTATTTTTAGCAGATTATGAGAAAAAGCAATTTCTATCCAGTTCCCATTCAAAATATAAAAGATTAAGCAAAGATGTTCAATTCTCTCCTGATTTTGACAAAAAATGAATGTGATATGATTAATACAGATATGTGATTGCTAAGAAGTGTAATTCTTTTCAGTGGCATCTAATTATTAATAGTACAACAGAGAATCATCTGTAGAAACAGTGGTCAACAAAGTTACAGCTGGATAGTTTTCTTCCAAATCTAACCAGAACCATCCAATAGGTTTCCTTAACCTTTTGGAACCAATAGGCACATTTAGAATATAGTGAGCATCTCATGGACACTCATTCAGAACTGTTCTTAAAAATACATGCAAAGCTTAACATATTGTATAGCAACATATTGCAAAAAAATCAAAGAATCTAAATAAAATAAGATGGGGCAAGGAGCTGGTGGATTCAAAAGGCATTGACACCAAGCACATTAATGTTCCAAATGCTATGTTAGCGTCCAAGATGTATTCAAATGAAGAACAAACTCAGAACACCAATCCAGCCAGTCTTTGTTCTCAACAGTAGAACAAAAGCAGAGTACAAAAAAATAATAAGACTTTCCTTCTGGCTCTTCAAGAACCAGAAGTTTATTTATGTAACAGTAGACAACTGTTCAACCATAGGTAGCATTACATTCATTCTGACACCCTAAGTCTGTATTGCTGTTAATTTGTGCCAAAAGATCACATGGCTGATGGCTAGCAATATACATTTCTGAAAAACATAGGTGGGAATAGGAAATAAGATGTTTCTGGATTGCAAACTAATCCAATTTACATCTTTGATTTCCTCCATACATGGCCTCAAATTACTCCACAGAAATCTGACCATCTTGATAAATTGTTTTCAGGCTTTTTAAAGATAGAATTAGAATGGTTTACTTTTTAGAGACTTCTCATTCTTCTATCCTCCTTAATCCTCCTCCAATTAATAATGGGCCAAAAATGCAGCCTTCCTTTTCCTTTGACATCCCTATCTTATCAATGATTTCAGGTATGACCTTCCCACCAATCGCCACAGTTGAAACTTCTGAAAAAAAATTGCATGGTCCTCCTCTACTATTATCTGTTAGCAAAAATCTTTCTAACTGAATTTCCTCCTCAACAAATATCACCTTACTGTCTTTGGAACAGCAAATACAAATCATTATATTTGCTATCGTGTATCTTTTTTCAATGGCTCAGAATAAATTCTATCTGAATACATAATTGTAAAATATGCTCTGATGCTCTTTACGCTGAGATAAAATGAAATATTCACAAATACCAAAGTGCAAAAAACGGGAAGATTGAAGCTCAGATATCTTTTCCTTCTCTGATAATAATCTACAATATTTTATTTTACAATCAATAGCGCTCCACAAAAATAGGACTGGAAGACAGCCCAGGATCTGGGTGAATCAAATGTATTACTTCCTGCTTTCTCTTGCTGCCAACATTCTAGTTTATTTTATTAGATTGATGTAACTGAACAATGATGCCTTTGTCCAATTCTTGCAACATTTTAGGTATAAGCACATTCCTGTGCAGAGAAGCTTGGATTCTTGGAGACAGAGAAGATGATTTCTCTACCTCCTAGCATTTGGCAAATTCTTTTACGGTCAGTGTACATGGAGACATTCTTTGCTACTGTTGAAAACTGAGAAAATGAAGCACTACACCATTGTAAGACAGTATTTACTTTGTTTCCAGAGTAATATTCAAATTTCTACCTCCAGAAAATATAAATGTTAATGTATTATATAAATACATACTAGAGAACTATTTTAAATATATGCAAAAAGAATATAAACACATAAACTACAATCTGTTATTCTCTCTCATTTATAAACATCATGTTAAAATGAATGCTAAAAATATTCAGTTTACAACTTGAATAATATATTTAATTATACAGAATAATAAAAACTGTCCCTGAAGGAGAAAATTATCCAAAATGAACTGAACATCTATTTTTTCAAGAAATATTTATACATTTATAAATATATCTGAGCTTCCTATCAAATTTTCCTTCTTTTTCTCAACTGATCTCCAAGATTTCAGATAGTAGGTTTTCCTCTCATCCTCCAGGCAATATCACAGATTGATCCTGGATCTTGAATGCAGGCCATGAGTTCTAGAAGAACTCATGGCCTGCCTCTTTCCAAAATAAAGAGAGACTCTTAATTTTTGGTATAGAAGTTTCCTTTGCTTTTTAAAAGTTATGATTATTAATTCCTAATTATGATTAGAGACATTAAGCTCATAGAATAGATATTTAACATTTAAGTGACATACATATATACATAGCCCAAACAGCCACTAAGACTTCCAATTAAAAACAAGGGCTTCAAACACTTAACTATTCACAATAAAAGCAAAGGTGTATGGATATTTTATTTTTAACACTTTGAAGATTCATGCATTATTAAACATAACCAGGTTTTAATTGATTGGAATATCAAGAAATTCATATACATTACCATAAGTTGCAAATGTTCTTCTCTGTTGTTCAAACATGAAATCATTAATATGTGCTGGTTCTGTATATCCAGAAAGCATGTTCCTGGGAGCTGCCATCTGTTGAGTTTTAAAGGGATTGACTGGCCCAAACTGGATTAAAAATAATAGAGTAAAATAATTAATTGGTTTTGCTTCATATATAGCATTTTATTTACAAATATATTCATGTTCAACTATTTATTACATTAGTGTTTTATTTTTCATTCAAAGAATTCAGTGCATGAGTCTATCCTCACAACAATTCAATGGAGTATGACAGAAGAAAAAATAACTGCCTAAGATCATTAGTATGCCTCATGACTGAGTGGACATTTGAACCTCAGATTCAACAGCTGTACTATAACCTACCATGATCTGACATTAGTTTTGTAGATCATGATTTAGCAGTCTTCAGGTGGTCCTGAACTCAAATAACTAATCTGTCCAATGGTCATGGATGATGTGATATTTAATGTGATATCAGAAACATCATCATTTCCTATCCTGATAAGCCACTACTTCATTATGAAAACAATACTATTTGTATCTTCATTAATGTGAGGGTCAAAACCAAATGTCTGCAATGGTTTCCAAATTCATACACAAAAATCCCTTGCCTCACATAAACAAAGCTGTAACATATTTATCTTCATGTTGGTATGTTTTACACAAAGATAGGTAAAGATAAATGCTAAATTATCAAATAGTCTGCAATGGAAATGAAATCAGAATTCTTCCAGTACAGTATGTCAATTGTAGACAACCCAAAATTATCTTAAAAATCAGAATTCAACAGTATATTTTCTCCCCACTTTTAGACTTTTATCCAATATAGCAACACCAAGAAAATTGAACTGGAAGAAAAGCAGACAGATGTAAAATGTTCTGTTCATTCAAATAAAGTTAAAGAGATTGCAAGCAGATGATAAGAACAGAAATTCTCCCTCCAATTTATTCTTAACTACTAGGTAGCATTAGAACTGTTAATTATTATTACTAGTACATCCCACATCCTCCAAAAATGTTCCAAAAGCTACAAATTAGAGTATTTTATAGCTGAATATAATTGCTGTAGAACCAGAGAAGAATTCACTGTAGGTTATCTGGGAATTTTATTCTCCATGTGTTTCCTATTTCTGACTCAATAGAATAGTCTGAATCAAGATGGAGTGAGCTCTTATTTTCTGTACCACTTTCTACATGTTTTTTTTTCACATAAACTAAATAAAAATTCCACTGAAAGCTTCAACTGATCTTTGTTTGTGAACTTTGCTGAGCCAAAACACATTTTACAATACCTCCAACCCTGTTGGTGATAGATGATTGCAAGACAGAAGCAGAATCTGCAAAAGTCACCACATTCCCTTCATCTTAAATTTCCACTCTTTACAATTTGGAATCCAACCCTATCAGATTTCAATATTGAACTGATTGCATTATAAATTTTAGATTGCAAGTGATCTTCATATCAGTTAAGGTACTACATTCAATTTTATGTTCTGTTTATGTCATGCCAATCCTCTTCATTCTATCCTATTCCTGTTGTGTGAATCTAAATCAGTTCTGGAAAATCCTTCATCCACCAGAGAAAGGCATATGTATCTGCAGACAAGAAGAATCTATTCCACAATGGAATGACAATCTCTTTATAACATATTCCATTCTATTAAAGCTGTGCACAATTTTGAGGGAGAAACAAAGACTTTGATAATTTAGTGAAAAAAGCAGCCAATAATAGAGTGCAAAAGCACTGATCAGATAAAAGGAGTATATTCTTCATAAATTAATTACAACTATTAATATAAGGCTGTTAGGAATAGTTTTCTAACCCCCAGAGAGATTTAAGTTACGCCCATTATATGAATCTTAAGCCATCTATCGAAAAAGTCAAACCTGAAATACTTAATGAGATTCATTTCATTTCTATATACTCGGGAGATATCAAACATGTTTTGCATCTTGAATCACTCCTACTCCTTCATGTTTAAAATAAGATCAAACTTATCAAGTAATATAGATATTCCTTACTAGTGAAAATCATAGTAAATTTTTGTGCACTTTACAATTACTGTAAGTTTTTCATATGTTTACTCTGGGGAATGCAGATTACCAATGTCTCAAAAAATTCATTAAGATTACAAAAAACAACCTTTGAGTTTTGACAGCCATGTTTTTACAACTGATACCTGTTTATATTGAAACTAATGAAATTGTATACAGATATTCCTTGACTTGCAACCATAATTATTCCAGAATTATGATCATAAGTCGCACCAGTCATTAAGCATGACCATGCCTAATTTAAGAAACTCACAAAAATACATTAAACATGCACATTTATAACACACAAATCTTCCATCCATCAATTCAGTGCAATTCTCAATTGATCTGGCAAGAATCCTTGAGAATTAACTTTGCTTCCTTGCCTGTTGATAAAATTAGCCTCTGTCAAGTATTCAGTTCTAGCATTTAATTGATAAAAAAGAGAATTCACAATTCTCCATCTACTGTATAATTTCATAAATGCAAGAGAAAGAATTTAAAGTCACATCTGGCTATGAGATTATAAAACTATGAATAAAATGATGCTTTTCCCCACAACTTGTCTATTATTTCCAAGTGAAAAGTGAAATAGCTAGAGTACTGTAAACAGACTTGATGCATTTTATGTACACAAACTCCATTTTTTTAGCTTTATTTGCAGTTTTAAGAAGCTATATTGTACATAACAAGAAACAAAATCTGTAGAAAAACTCTCTGAGGGGAGATATGGCAGTAATCTTTAGATATCTAAAAGGCTGACATGCACAGGAAGAAATAGACTTGTTCTGTGTTTCTCCTAAGAACCATACTAATATCAATGGGCAGAAATTACAGGGAGTAGATTCAAGCTAGATATTGGGAAAAATTTCCTGACAGGAAGAGCAGAATAAGTGGCATGTTCTTTTTCACTGGAGGTTTTCAAACAGAGACCGGATCACTGTCCAAAATGCTTAAGAGATCTTACATCAAACAGGAAGCTGAACTAGATGACTTCTGAGGCATCTTTCAACTTTATGCTTTTATGAATTGTTTATCAGGATATCCTATTCTAATTATCTGAAATCTGAATTTTTAGTTAGGAAGATTTATTTATAGAAGATTTTCCAGTTTCATAGTTCAAGCTCTTTATTAAATGTAATTATTTTTATTATTCATTTTGATGTAGCACTTAGTATACCGAAAAGCTATAAAATGAAACCTAATTTCTACCCTCGGATTTAAAATTATAGATCTAATTTTAATTTAATTGAAGAATATATCAATCATATTTAAATGCAATAGGTGACATTAAAAACTATACATTATTTAACAATTAACAGCATTTTTTATATCTCGTTGAACAATAATATCTAAAATTACAGACACAAGCTTAAGAAAAGTCGTAATTCTTCTTTACTCTGTGCTGGTGAGATTGTAGCTAAATATACTAATTCTGGCCATTGCATCTTAGAAAAAGAAACAGACACACTGGAGCATGCCCAGAGGACACGTGATAAGGAATATGGAAAGAAAAACTTATAAGGACAGCTGGAGCAATGGGAGAGACAATAAAAGATGTGACAAAATTGTTTAAAGTTCCTTCGGAAAGCAGAATAGGATCAATGGATTTAAACTACAAGGATGTGGATTTTGGTTAGACATCAGAAGAAATATCCCAATGGTCAGAGCCTTTGAACAATTAAATAGAGTACTTAGGTGATGCGCTGGATGATATGATGTAATAGCAGATTCCTTCACTGGGTAGGGAATAGGACTAGATGAACTCCAGCCCCTCTTCTAACCTTCACATCTTTGATGACTTAAAAACAATTCAAGTTAAAAAGCTAATTTACTTACCTCTGGTGCAAACATGGTGTCATACTTTGGATTATACTGAACTTCCTTGGTGGTTGGATCAAGATGAACTCCAGTTTCCACATCTTCCTAGAAAATTGAACAATATTGTAATGGACATACTTACCAAACAGTACATCTTCTATATTAGCTTGATTAGAAAAGCGTATTTCAAGATCTCTCCTGAAGATTTATTTTGGATATGACACCATCAGAGCAACTTTTATATAAACATTATATAAAACTGGCATCAGAAAAAAAACTCCAAACTTAACAAAGAAAGTTTAAGAGAAGGCTTATATATTCTTTAGTAGTAGGACTTTCTGAGATTAAGGTTACAATCTATCCACCATAGTCTACTTGCCAATAAAAGAGAATATATGTAACTCTGGGTTAAACTGAGAAGTCCTTGATGTTCTCTGAGCTTAAAGGAGATGCAGTGGTGCAGTGGCTTAATGATGACATTTGTGTTGCCCAAAAATACTGGCACTCTGGCGGTTTGAGCCACAGCACTGCATGATGGGGTGAGCTCCCATCACTCATCTCCAGCTCTTGCCCACCTAGCAGTTCGAAAGCACGTAAAAATGCAAGTAGATAAATGGGTATTTCTTCGGGGGGAAGCTGGACAGCAGTGACTGGAATAGTGAGTTGGCACTGGACTTGCTTGTTTCAGTGGCGAAGCAAGAGCCACAGAGGATGCCCCGGATGTGAACATTGCTGGCCAGCTGAGGGGAGGCAGGGTTTAAATGTATAATGCCTACATGTGAATTGTAAGCCGCCAAGAGTCTTCTGAGATTGGCAGCATATAAATGTGAGGAATAAATAAATACAGTATAACTGAACCATATTATAACCATAACCAACTTAACCATAATTTTAACTGGGAAACTGCAAGCAACCTGGACCAAACTAAATCCAAAAATGCTGAGGAATCCCTGGAAGGTTGGCACACAGATAAATAACATTCAACATGCTTCAAAAGAGACAATAAAAAACCTAAAAGGAAACAAAAGGACCAGACCACCTTTTTACTAGCAATCAATACCCAGAAAAGCAGGGTGACATCAGGATTGACACCAAACAAACAATCAAGCAGTAACAATAACCTAATCAAGGAATTACTAACTCAGACAAAGAATCAAGCAATAAGCAAAAGACTACTCAAGGAATTACTGAACAGAAAATACACCCCTACCAACACTGACAGGGCAAGCTACTGTATATAGCAGTGATGGCGAACCTTTTGGGTTTGGTGTATCAAAAATTCAAAAAATGTCTATCTTGATTCTGCTGGCATATCATGCCCCTACCCCTGAACAAAAGAGGCCTTTAGGGACCTCCTCTCTGGACTGTCCTCTCCAGACCCTCTAGTGGGGCCTCTGGAGTCTTTGAAAGTTGTGCAAGAATGCTCAGGTGATTTTTTAAGGCCTCAGAGGCCCTGTGAAAGCAGGGTCCTCTAGTGCAATTTCCAGAAGGTCCAGACCATCTGGAATTTGCAACAGAGGGCCCTCCTCTTGTGGAGTCTCTAAAATCATGCGAGAACACTTGCACAATCTTTAGAGGCTTCAGAGATCTCCAAAAATCACATAGCATTCTTGCACAATTTTCAGGGGCGTCAAAGGCCTTGTGCGCGTGCCATTTTTTGGCATGTCACTTGTGACATACGGGTATATAAATAGAGAGCAAACCCACTCCCTTCTAGCATTGAAGATGTTACCTAATCAGATAATGAAATAATGAGATAATGAAACTAAGCTCAGAGAGCAGCAAGGACTCCATAGTCTATTTGTTTGGCAAACGTAATACTCCCTAATCATATCGGAGGCTGCCCCCTATATAAGCCCTTCAAACAATCCAGGAGACCCAGAGAACTTCAACATGTTCATATTCAACATATGAATATTAATATCAAAGACTAAAGGAATTTAGTTAATACAAAACTATTTCATCAGTATAACTCCTCCAGGTTTAATCTTTACATAGCTTTGAATTAAAAGGACTTGGACCATATTATCAAAAACTCTTAGCACTTCCCTCAAACACCAATTAATTTCTCCAAAAGCTAACAGAATCTTTGACAAACAGCTGCTTTCTTGCTCTCCTGATGAAAATTTCTCCCTAGCAACAACTGGATTTATCTCATGCTAAAACAGAGATTCAGTACCAAGGAAAGCAGAATTATGCAATCTATGTTTTAAGGCAAATTCTTATTAGGGAACTAAATGAAAAATAAAAGGTTTTTAAAGCAAAATTGCTCTTCAATTCTAAATCAGAATTTAGACATATGTAAAATAATGATTCAGATTTTATGCATACCCAAAGGCCTACAAAGTATGGACAGAGTTTTTCAGCTGCATCCAAAGTTTACTAACCAAGGTTTATTAAATCAAGTTTAGTTTTTTCAACTTAGATACTGCCAAGAGAGTTCACAAAACAATATAGCAAGTATATAATCAAAATGTAATATAAAACAGTAAATGGGTTTACTATATATACATTTATTGTATGTATATTACATATAGTGGTACCTCACAAGACGAGATTAATCTGTTCCGGAAGAACGCTCTTAGTGCGAAATGCTCGTAAAGAGAAACGCAGTTTCCCATAGGAAACAATGGAAAGTCAG
>JANHZU010002275.1:13769-28289 GCA_032468055.1 Acrochordus granulatus | reverse complement strand
GAGGGGGAGGGACTTCCTGGAGATTGAATCGGGAGTCTCTGGAGTTCTCTCTCTTGAATGCCTTTCACTTAATTTACTCTGTTTACACAGTGGGAGAGGAGAGCTCCGTTGGGAGATTTCCCATGTGAGCTGATTGCGGGGTGCTCATTGCGATCAGGAACATAGAACGCAATCAGGAATGGTAGAACGCACGCACACTGCTTCCGGTATGGCAATGGAGTAAACCACACGAGAGGAGGTATGGTAGAACGCATGCACGCGGCTTCCGGTATGGCAATAGAGTAAACCGTGCGAGAGGAGGGATGGTAGAACGCACACACGCGGCTTCCGGTATGGCAATGGAGTAAACCGTGCGAGAGGAGGGATGGTAGAACGCACGCATGCTGCTTCTGGTATGGCAATGGAGTAAACCGTGCTAGAGGAGGGATGGTAGAACGCACGCACGCTGCTTCTGGTATGGCAATGGAGTAAACCGTGCTAGAGGAGGGATGGTAGAACGCACGCACGTGGCTTCCAGTATGGCAATGGAGTAAACTGCGCGAGAGTAGAGATGATAGAACAGATGCATGCTTGCTGCGTTAGCAGAACGCATGCACGGGGTTGCTGTCTGCAACAATGGAGTAAACCATGAGGTAAGAGTCGGCAGAACTCTCGCGCGGAGTTGCCTGAACGGGAAATACAGAGCATGCTTACTGATGATGCGCAAGATTTGGCACGAAGTTTCCTCGTCTCGTGAGTCGCAGCTTGTCTAGCGGAATATTTTTTGATTAAATTTTTTGTTCGTTCTGCGAGTTTCTCATCCTGCGAGTTACTTGTCTTGTGAGGCACCACTGTACTATATGTTGGGAGAGAATGACTGGCTGAAAGTCCTCCAGTGAATTTTTATTTCCATGACTGAGGATAAACTTGAGTCTTATCTCCCAGAATTTTGAGTCTTCCAGCATTTTAATGATTGCATCACACTGGCTCTGTTAGGGCATCCTACTTAATACCTCATTCCAGTTTAATAAAGAACTATTGACAATCATTTGCCATTTTCAAATCAGCTGTGCATTCACTTGTCATACCATCCAGTCCTCAGTTAACTTATTAATCAAAAAGTCATATGATATTTCATCAGTGCTTTGATGAAATTAAAATATATTGTTTCCATGGTATTCCCCAATTTACTATGTTACCTGTTCAAAAATGTGATTTTGCAATATTGATCTTTACAAATCTCTGGTGACTTTTACTAAATACCGTATTGTTTTAAGAGTGTTTCTTAAAATGCAATCCTAAGATCTCTGGTGGTCCTTCAAGACCATCCCAAGGGTTCACAAAATCAAAATTATCTGCCAGCCTATGTTGAGAAATAATACAACATTAAAATCCCATCAAACAATTGTGAGAAGCAATAGTTGCAGCAACTGCATCAAGTTTAAATTTTAATATGGTAAATGTTGATAAATATAACCTGTACAAACAAGAGCTCTGTTGGGATCCTCCAAAATTTTTAAAAGTGGTCTTTGGAAGAAAAAAATATTAGGAACATTGGTCAATTGCTTTAGGATTTGTTCCAGAATTTTCTCAGATGTTGGTATCAGATTGATTGATGGGTTTCTCGGAATGAAGGAAAATATTTACTCTCCTCAGATCATCTGCATTTTTCTCCAGAATTTTAAAATATAATGGTTAATCATTCAGCTTGACCATAATTTAGTTCATGTAGTACCCTAAGAAGGACTTTTATGGCATCGGAGATTTAAGCTCATTCAAAATAAAAAGATATTACTTATAAATCTTTACTCCTGCCCTTTCACAACTGACTAATATATCTTCTATTTGAAAAAACTGGACCAAAACAGGAGTTGTATATCGTTTCTTTATAATCTATTAACATTTTCGATCTTCAGGGGACAGCTGGTATACTGGTTGTTTTTCTTTCCTTTTATTTTGAACATATTTAAAGAAGCCATTTGTGGTTGGCATCTTTTGTTAATATCAGCTCATATTGAATTTTAGCTTTCTGAAGCTCTTTCTGTATTCCAGGCTACCAATCTGTGCTCATACTCTGTGACTAGTTTCTTTTTTCTGTTTTGTGTATGTGCTCATGCTAAATACATACTTTCTTTTGTCCTCCTTTTGTATTCCTTTGAATTGAGTCTCCGGATTTTGGCGGCATATAAATTTAATAAATAATTTTTTTGCAGTAATATTAATATTTTTAGGAATTCTCACTTTCTTCCCATATCATGGTATTGTTTTATCATAGTTCTGAGTTTATTAAAATCCACTTTTAAAAAAATTCAGTAAATATATTTACTACGTCCTATTTGAATTTCCTTTAAAATCAAGAACTCACTTTCCCCATCATTTTTACCATATGATTGTGGAATATATTTGTATTTCTCAGCTTAGATCATTCCAGAATTTTGGACTATGCCTTCTGTCATCTCAGCCTATTGGCCACATACTTAGCTGAGATGTCATCAAGCAAGCATTTAGAGAAATCCAAATTTGGAAAAACTGGTTTATACCATATGGCACAATATGTAGAACTATAAAATATATGCACTCCCAGCTTCCCAATCAGTAAATGAATAGTAAAGAGGCACAGTGCAAAACAGTACATGATTTCATATTTTTAGTAATTCTATGAGGAAATTATATAAGCACTGACATTTCCAAATAAGTTTAGAAAATGCAAGAGCTTTTTCCTGTTTTGCATCTGATTACCCTGCTTTTCACAGTTACTTAATTGTATTTTCAAGTGTTTGTTGTCCTTTGTACATCTTATTTGAATTATTCCATAATTTTCTCTGCTGTCTCTTCACAGGTCTGTTAGCTGCTTGATATTTCAGGATGCCACTAGTAAAAAGAAATATAGATCCTAGGTATCTTTGCCATACAGCTCTGCCACGAGGCATCAAGAATGAACTGGAATGTGTTACCAATATTTCCTTGGCAAATATAATAAGACAGTTAAGCAGTCTAAGTAAGTATCTAATTTATTGATAATTTATTTTAAAGGTAAATTTCATATGTCAAATCTAATTGGCTTTACCCCAAATTCTGTACTTGTTTTAATGTCACTTAATTTTTCTTGTGGCTTGCTTTAATGTTATTTTTTTAAAAATTTCCCCATCTTTTAGTTAACCTGTGTGTGTGTTTCATTTTAGTTGAGTTTTCAAGTAATATGGGGAATTATTTGAGAATTAGGTAGAAATCTATGAAATAAATATGCAGAGATGTGTATGTGTGTGATGTATTATTTCCAAAGTCTTGCCAACAGGGCTGAAAGTGGGGCAGAGGAGGGTTCTGGCATATGTTTTTTCATTTTTCTTCCATCCATATTAATAGCAAAGAAATTTCTTATGACATCTAAGGCTGTTGAGGGTGAGGCATCTTGGGCTAGAGTAATTGTACAAGACGAGTTTGGAAACAGTAGATACAAGATCACTCTGACACGGTCCCATTATGCTTTTCCCATGTACTTGCAAAATATTACATGAGCATAGTAGGAAATTTTGTGACATTTAGGAAATCCTACAAACTTCTTTATGGGGCGCGGTGGCGCAAGTGGTTAAGAGCTTGGCTTGCCAGCTGGAAGATCGGCGGCCTGGGATTGCGACCCAGCATTGCCGCATAGCAGGGCGAGTGCCTGCTGTTCCACCCCAGCTCCCACCCACCTAGTGGTTTGAAAGCGGTGGGAAGGTAACAGTGTCCATGTGCCTTAGGCATCCAGTCATACTGGCCACATGATCACGGAGCTGTCCCAGGACGAACACTGGCTCTTTGGCTTAGCAATGGGGATGAGCACCGCACCCTAGAGTCGGTCACGACTGGCAGGGTCTCCTTTACCTTTACCTTTCACAAACTTCTTTACTATATATCTCCTTCAGATGGGACTGTGTTCTATAAAGAAGTAAATAATAAATGTATGCACTGTTTTCATTAGACGAAGAGTGATCTCAGGGCCTACCAAAAATTTCTAAACTTCCATGTCCCTCACTGAATTGGAAGTGACTGGCTGGGCCTACTTAGAATTGCAGGTCAACATCTGGATGTCTGTACTAGTTGTCATCCCTATTTTATGCTTTTATTGTAAATACACTTTATACAGATAGCTGCAAAGAGTTTAGATAGTTGTTATTCCCCACAATCTCAGTTTTTATTTAGATTTAATTGTTCTTAATGGATGTTATATTGTTTTTAACTCTCAGTGATTATACATCGCATAGAGTCACATTTAGTGAGATGGATGGCTATATAATTTTGATTGATAAAAAGATAGATAAATAAATACCTTTTAAGAATGTAGATTTTTTTAAAATTATTAAGCTTGCCTTGAAGGCATCTCATTTTCAGTTTCTACCTCTCTGGTAGCAGAGTATATGATGTTATTTTTGTACTTCCTCATTTGGAATTTATCACTACTTTGTAAGTCCTAACCCTGCCAACATCATTTTAAAAGTACTTAGAACAGTGCTTTAAATTGCAAGTTATTTAAAACTGACCATATCATTGTCCATGACCACGCACTATAGCAGCCATTCCCTACATTAGAGAAAGTTAGCTTTTTCTTTCCCTATAAGTCCAAAAAAAAAAGTTTCTCTTCCAGCTTCTCTCTCTCTTCCCCCACCCCATTTTGTTAGCTGATCTTCACTTATAATCTGATCCTAAGCCATGATAACTTTGTTCATCAAGTCACTAGTAAAATAATTTATAAATGAAGGGAAAGAGGTGAATCCAGTATGATATCCCATAAAGTGATTCCATATGATATTAAACAAGGTTAGGGCTCTATGAATATTATGTTTGCTATTAGCCTGGGGAAACTTTCTATTTCATTTTTTTTATTTTTCATTTTCATTTCCTTTTGATTTCCAGTTTTGTGGCAGGGAATCTATTAGTGTTTAGACAGAAAATGCCTTTTATTTTGAGCCCAGAACATCTGGAACACTTAGAACAATTTATACATATCTGTATATTTAACAATTTATACAGTATCTGTACATTTCGAAAAGTACGCTTACAGTGATGTTGGACTCTGTAGGGAAACCTTTACAGCATTCTGGAAAATACTGCTGGGTTGGCTTTTTTTTTAGTGAAGAGATGTACGCTAATTAGAGTGCAAAGATAAGAGTAGGGTTTTTTTTGTTGTTAGGGTTAAGCTTGAATAGATAATTCTTTATTCTTGCTGTTAAATTAACATTTTTGAAAATGTTCTGCCAATTTGTATAGGCTTCTAATGTCACTAAGTATGATTCTAAGCAACATTTGTAGATTTAATTCAAGTCTTTCTCTGAACAGACAAAAACGACCTGCATATGTGAAACAAATATATCACTACATGATATATTTATTGAGTTTCTAAAATAATCATCTTGAGTATATCATGGCTACACTGAAGTTTCAGATATACAGAGAAGATATCAAAATCTGGATTCAACTGTCCTTAAGAAGATTGTCCGGTACATGGCATGGAAACTATAGTTACCTCCTGGTTCAGAATTTTATTTTATTATTACTAGTTAGTTATCCCATCTCTTGGTTATTTTGCATGGTAAAAGATAATGTAGTCATTGTAATTATAATTTTAGTTGCATTACCTCTCTAGGGACTCTTCAAGAGAAAGACTAAGCATTTATTTAAACAATATTATGAGGATACTAGTGATAAGTATAGATATCTATTATAAAATGTTGGTTATTGAATAATTTGAGAGTAGAATAATATTAGATATTTAACCCTGAGATAGCAGGCTTTAAAAATATCTGCCTGTGTGTGTGCATGCTTATGCATAGGAACAATAAAATCTGCCCGAGTTAAAAGATGTTTTTCAGGTAAGTAAAAAAAAATGCCTCTAAAATTAACATTTTGAAATATATTCTTGCATTTTTTCTGTTTCCACTAATATTATTAAAAATTATTTTCAACAAAGTGAGACTATCAGGAAGAGGCTGAATGCAAAGGCTAGTAATAAAAAGAAAGAAACAATATTTGTGCATAGAAGAAGTTGTAATAGGGTTTCAAGATTCAGCAATTCTGTTTGGATCTTCAGCAAAATACTTAGCAGTTTAGTCAAAACACTTACATTTAAAGCTGCTAGATATTCAGTGTTTTTTAATATCTATGGAATTACAAATAACTAATTGCTAGACTTCATGCCTTTTTATTACTATGATAAATACTCTGGCATTTCTAGTTGCATTAATCTTGCACTGGATATTCCATTTTTATCTTGATTAGAATAGTCCTGGAATCCATTATGTTTCATATGTGAATACATATTTAAACATTTCTACAGATTTTCATTTATAATTCATAGCAGTTATGCATGTTTCAGATTATAAATACCTATAGCTTTAAGCAGTGAGAAAAAACACCAGATGCTTAACAATTATACACCTGAAATTTCTGGGGTAATTATTGAGAAAAATGGATTATTTCTTGGATCATGAAATAAAGCATTTAAGTTCTTAAGGCCTGGGGCAAGCTGCTGTTAATGGGCATACATCTGTAACTATGCACAGGACTTCAGTATAGGCTTATTGAAGCTTCTCCTGTATTAGTCCAAGTACCACAACTATTGCTTTCAATGCAACACGCCAATAAACTTTCCATTAATTATTTGACTTTTTTAAGCCTGCATTTTTATTGTATGACATATGTCTAAAATGTAACAATCCAAGTCCTTTGAAGTATGTTCATTTTCTTAACCATACTTTTAAAAACTTTCTTTTGCAGGTAAATATGCAGAAGATATATTTGGAGAACTTTTCAATGAGGCACATAGTTTTTCTTTCCGAGTGAATTCATTACAAGAACGTGTGGATCGTTTATCTGTCAGTGTTACACAACTTGATCCAAAGGAAGAAGAACGTGAGTTTTTACATAACAATTAAATGCATTATTTATGGATTGTATCCAGATAATGATAATGGTTATCATTAGTAAATATTGCTATTGATGATGTTTATCTATTATTTCCAGTTAGCATATGGTGCAGGGTAAATCTGAAGCAAACCAGTATAAATGGGCTTTAAAATACACTATCCATGATTAAGAACAAGTAAAAGCAATTTTCAGTATTCCGCTGAAATCTGTTCTTTGAATAAGAGATAAAGTTTCAGTTAGATCTGTTTGGAAGCAGTTTTCAGGAGGTACTTGTCATAAAGGAATTGCCATGTTGATTCATGAAAGTAGCTGAACTTTCCTGCACAAATCTAACAGACACTGACACAATTGATTTGTGAAAACTCCTGAGGTTATTGGTTAGATGAAGATGAAGAAACTGAAATTTGATCCAAGATTATAAGTGGTTCTCTGCTTCAAGATTGCAGAAGCAGCTGAATATAAATATATTACATTTCCACCATAAAATTGTCTTCATGACTTGGGTGTCATTCTTGAACTGGTAAGTGGTATGTGAAAATGAACCACTGTGTGCCCATTCCCACAGTTTTGCTGTGTTTTATTAAAGTTTATTAATAGGCAAATGGATGCTCTGTATACTATTCTAGGTTCTTTTCAGGAGAAAGCACAGCATAAAGATAACAGTGATTGTAATAATTGCTGTAGGAAATCCTAAATCAGTGATATTAGCAACTTATGTCCCAGTGAATGATGATAATGGAGAATCAGTGATAAAGTTTATGAAACATTGTGTGACATTTTGAAAGAATGTAGTCTGGTGGAAATGATAGATTCGTTGAAAGAGTGAGAACAAGATAAAGAGGAGGAGAATGGTCACTAGAGCATCATATGCCCAGAGGAGGACAAAGTATGAGTCCTGTATTGAAAGATGAAACCCCCAACAAAATGAAAATCAGATGAAAGTAGAAGTTAAGAAGGAGAATATAGATGCTGCTTGGAAGAGAATGAGAAATATACAGATAGTCCTCGATTTATTTTCACAGTTGGGACCAGGGTTGCCATTATAAATCAATACGGTCATAAAGCAGAACATCATGTAATTGCATAGACTTATGATGGCAATTCCAGCAATCCCCGTTGTGGTCATGGGTTGTTCAGCAAGTATCCTGTCCAAGTCATTCTGTGCTCTGTCCCTCCCAGCCATGAGCCTCAGTAAGATAAGGGAATGCCTCCCTCTCTTCCCACTCAGCTTTCCCCCCCCCCATCTTTGTCCTTTAGCTGTGCTGTACCCTACCTTGCAGGGAGTAAGCAGCCCCAGAGGCCACTTGCCATGCTCACAAAGCCATAATCACCCCAGCTCAATTCCACTTGCAGTTTCCCTCACCAGCCTGGCTCTGAGAGCTCTGCTGCCCTTTGCTCCCACTGCTGATGAGATGTGCCTGGCCAGATTGCTGGATCATATCGGGTTGGTTTTGTGCGTTGAAAAAGAAAAAATGCACAAAGCAGCTTAAAGGCGCCACAGCATGCCAAAATGCCTGTTTGTGCCATGTTCCTGGGCCACATGAAGCTGGCTTTGCACAATGCAAGAAGTGCACAAAGCAGTCCCTGCAAGGTGTTACTATGGGGAGAAAATTTGAAGATAGATCCCCATGCTTTGGAGCTTGCAGGACAGGATATTTACATTTTAAAATAATATTTTTTTAAAAAAACTTGTTTTAGTTTAGATTTTTTCTAAAGAATGGAGGAAGAGGCTTAAACACATTATGCTACTGGCATAATTGCAGCAGAAAACTATGGGAACTGGGAACTGAAAATTAATCAGTGGTATTTAGTACCTGCAGATTTTTAAGCAGTTTAAGGTAATTTCTGTAAATGTGCTTTCAAAAAGATTGTGTGGGGGATGGAAGGGTAGAGCCAGGGATTAAGAGGGGCATCAGCCTTGAGTCTCTGCATGCACAACTGCCAAATGTCCAATCCCCTTTCGTCTTATCTGGGGAGTGAAGCAGGCAATTGAAGAAATCCTTGTAACCTGTAGCATTAATAAACCTATTAGCTAGAACTGCTCCAACTGAGCCTGATCAGTTAACAGACTGCTTTGGTTTAGCTGAAATCTGATCTGGATATCACTGTGATCTGGTTATTCAAGAGTCTACCAATGACATTTTAGGTATTCTATAAAAACAAAGAATTTAAGAAAATTTTCTTATGAGGTTTAAAATATTTATCCATCCTGAAGATGGAAAGAAGATTGAAAAAAACATACTAGCATGATTATTCTGTGTATAACAAATCATTTTAATGACAAAATAATATTTATGGTATTTTACATTATTCATATGCCAAGATTTCTAATACCAAACTAGCATAACTTCATTGAAACTCAGGACTATTTTAATACATCTTTTCTCTGAGAAATGTATGGACTTTTTCAGTTAAGAATCAATAAATTCAGAGATGGAAAGCATTCGAAGTACTTTCATCCAACCAGCTATCATAGCCTTTCCAATACAACATTATTTTGGATGGATTGAACTGTAACTTCTGTGATACTAGCTGGTATGGTTTCGCGAAGGAATACCAGTTTGAAGAAGCCCAATTTACTAGTTCCTTTCAGATAAAACAAAGTGCCCTGCAGAAAATTGCCTTTACATAAAGTAATCAGTTTAATGCAGTTTCATGAAATATGCAGTTAGATCAACAAACACATATTAAATTCAAGTAAATAAATTATAGACAGTAGAAATATATGTTCAATTTTGTTAATTACATGAGTTTAGTATTAGATGTAAGCCACATCTGAGAAACAGGAGCATGGTTGATGAATTACCTTATATGCATATATGCTTTTTTCCATTATAGTAGTCTTTTGTTGCTTGTGGTTAATTATTCATTTGGAAGATTTCTTTCATCAGCAAAAAGTACACCATTATAAAGAATCTACTCTGCTCAGCTTTGAGGAAACAGTTTAGGGAAAAAATCATTGATGCCATAGTCTAATATGTTAAACTTTAGTAAAATGTTGCATAAAAATAATTTACTAAAGTAGTAGCAGCCACTCAGCAAATTCAGACCACAGTCAGAGAATCTGCAGCAGCTTATTCTACAGTTGTTAAGCTATTTATTTCAAATGCCAGTTTTTCTTGTCATAGCAACTTTAGTTCTAGTTTCAGAATGGTCATAGCCTCACTTCCACTAGATGTACTGAGTTCAGAATTTTCCACTTTTTGTTTCTTCCATTCAGTTGTGTCCAATTCTTGGAGAGTGTCTGAACAAGTTCTTGCCATTTTCTTGGGAAGGTTTTCAGAAGTGTTTATCATTGCCTCCTTCCTAGAGCGAAGAGTGAGTGACTGGCCCAAGGTCACCCATCTGGCTTTGTGCCCAAGGAGGAACTAGAACTCATGGTTTCCGGACTTCTAGTCTAATGCCTTATCCATTACACCAAAGTGTCTCTCTTCTTCCATTTTACAGAATCATAATTATCATTTAATTAATTATGTAGAACATTCAGAGTGTTGCCCTGCAAAGCATGTTTTGTGAGTTTAATATTCTTCTCCTTGAAGCATTAAGGAAGACAAATCTTCCAAAAGGCTTGGCATAATTTCTTTGAAGGCTCTGCCAGATATTTGTTTTGTGTACATGTGCATAAGACCTCGCAGTGTAATGAAGCAATTGGAAATGCAGAAACATACTAAAGCAATTAGGTAAAGCCTTTGACATATGCACAGTGAGCTTCTAGAGGATGTAGCTGCTTTAATGCTTCTTAGAAGGGATGTTTTGCACAACCTTAATTTTTAATGAGCTGACCCTAACAATTTCTGTGTCTTGTTTTTTCTTATGAAGTAGACATTTTCAAGTAAAGTATAACTATCTCTGAGTACTAGAGATTAATAACACTATATAATGATATTCTCTTTAGTTTCACTGCAAGATATAACAATGAGAAAAGCTTTTCGAAGTTCCGCAACTCAAGATCAGCAGCTCTTTGACCGCAAGAGTCTTCCAATCCCTTTGCAGGAGACTTATGATACATGTGAACAGCCACCACCACTCAACATCCTTACCCCTTACAGGTTATCATTTCAAAAATCTTTACCTTGTGTTTATATTGTGCACTTATTATTTACCCTGGGTAATAATTCTCAAGCCTTTCTAATCAAACCGGGCAATTTCATTTGAGATCTCAATTCTTTTTTCATCCAAAGTGTCACAATACAACTTAAATTTCACAAATTGTTAGGGTAACTGGTGATTCTAAGATTACATGATTGATTGTATAGATTACTTGCCTTGTATTTGTTTCATTATTCTTCATGATTATATCATTTTATAATACATAGGCAAATGATTTATATCAATTCCTGGTGTAGCTAATCCTGTACTATCAGAATTTAGGGAACTTTTTTTCCAGGAGTTCTTCCTGCCTTACTTGGAGATACTAAAGATTTAATTTAGAACTTTCTACATGGAAAGCATATGCACCAAGCTATAATGTATGACATCTTGCCACATTTAAGCTTGTACTAGAGGTCCTATTATTTATTTATTACATTTTTCCTGCCTTTATTATGTAACTCAAAACAGTGAACATACCTAACATTTCTTCCTCTCTTATTTTCCCTACAACAACCTTATGAGGTGGGTTAGGCTGAGAAAAAAAGATTGGCCCAGAGTCATCTAGCTGGCTTTGATGCCTAAGGCAGAACTAGAACTCACATTCTCCTGGTTTCTAAGCTTAACTACTACACCAAATTGGCTTTTTATACACATAAAATATTCTTTACACCTACTCAAGAGTCTTGTATCAGCTCTAGCCCAGACTATTGATAAAATTTATTGTTTGTGGTATCCTGAGGAAGAGGAACCTCTTTCTAGCATTAGAAGGCATGAAATGTTTGATTAATTTGCTCCTGAGCATATGCTGTGTGCATTTTCCTCATTATGAAGCATTTGCATGTGGTTCCATTCCCAACCTCTGGCTTTTTTCAACCCACCTGATGAGAACTCTGAAGCTGAAATATCCTTTCGAACTATTTATTAACAAATAATTATTTTCCATTACTTTCATCTTTTCCTTATTTTTAATATAAGTTTTTATGTATTAACTGACAGTTAAATCAATGCATAATACATTGCAATGATCCTAGCAATGACTCAAGTTCCTTTTCAAAATCACCAAACAAATAATAGACTTTAAATGGGCATTACATAAAGAACTTTACACAGTCTTTAAATATCTAGACATGTGATGACACATTTGCCATTATTTGTATATTTATAATTTAAAGTTTGGGTGCACGTGGTATTGCCCCCAGTTACGGCTATCTACTGTTTTCGTATTATTTAATTTCTCATGTTCCTTTAACATTAATTCATATTCGTTAAATACACATATTTAACGTGTATTTTCTTGTGCAGTTTCAGTTATTTTTCTTGGAAATTAAAATGCACCTTCCCCTGTGTATATATGTATGCTGTGTTTAAGACTTCATTCTGTTAGAAATGTGGTTCTTCATTTAGAGATGAGGATGTTGTAATCTCGGATGTAGAATATACCATCAATCTATATTTAATAACATTTTACAAATGCTTTGCTTTTAGAGATGATGGAAAAGAGGGTTTAAAATTTTACACAAATCCTTCATATTTCTTTGATCTGTGGAAAGAAAAGATGTTACAAGATACAGAAGATAAAAGAAAGGAAAAGAGAAAACAGAAGGTAAAAGATACTGCTTTTGACCAAAGAGACAATAAAACAAAAGTAGCCACAGTAAAGCAGCCCTTAAAATCATATTTTTTCCTAAACATGATAAAACTTTTCAAAATATCAATCGAAGAACTGGCAAAAATTATAGAAATGCCTTCTGGAAAATCAAAGATTCATATAAAATGGGGAACAGATGAAAATTTAAAAAAAAACCTTCATTCCACCAGTTCACACCTGCAATGTATTTAATCCTATATGACTGTTAGGCAGTAATTTGGTTTCCTGTACAATAAATTCTATAAATGGAAATAGAATGTATTGAACTTTGATTCCAAGTAATGAAAATTATGTCCATGATGATTTTGGCTTGTATTAGAAATGTTTTTCCTCCTGCTGTTATCAAAGCATAATGATAAATCATAAAAAACATATTTTTCCAATTGTAGGGAAAGACTTTCTGTAAAGTGTTAAAAATAGCTATTACTAGCCTATGAATGCTTGTACATAGATACCAAGCCTCTGTGTACAGAATAAATTATTTTACTTAGCTTTGGGTTATCTCTTGCCTGTTTACTCTCAAGTGGTATATCCAATCTAGATGGTTTATAAGGCAATTTATAATGGTAAAAAGCAGTAGATGTGGTAACATTTGCAACGTGTTTTATGCAGCTAGAAGTTTATAAACATAGAAGGGTTTTCACTCAAACTAACATTCCTAACCTCCACTTGGGTGTATTAGAAAATATTGGAAAATCTCCTTAATAGAACATTTGGGTGTTGTGATGATAGCTGAATCAAAACTATTGAACACATTTTATTCTACTGTAAATATTACAGAGATGTTTGTACTACACTTATCAACCCATTACTTTTACAGCTACCAGCCTGTACAGATCAATTCTACATCCATTTATTTGCTTCCAGAAAATAGCTCTAATTGCTTTCAAAGTAGCTAAATTCTACCTGAGAGCATATGAAATATGGCAGGCTCTGTTAGGTAGGAGATGTTAATTGGGCTAAAAAATACTTCATATAATGTATATATCTTAGTTGCTTGTTCATAAAGATTCAGTTTTTTCCAGAAATAACATAATTATTTTAATTTGATTAGGTTTTATCTTGAGGTATTTTAGATCATGTAAGTTTATAAATGTATAGATTCTAGTTTTGTAGATTTTATTTTTACAGATAATTTATAGCATAAATCTTATAGCATCTTATAGAACTTAAATCCATAAATTCATAATTTTCAGTTATAACAGTAGAGTTTAGTCTTAGGTATTTTATAATAAATATATCTTATATCAACTTATAATATTACAGATTGTATGTATTTCATTAGTTCAGTGATTAATTCTGTATTGTTTATTATTTATATCTTAAGCTGCTGAGAAATAAAAATGAATGAATGAATGTTAAATATACGATCACCAACAGTCTAGTCTTGTCCTCTCTTTGCTGTAATTAAAAGAAAATGTACAATATGTTTCTGGTGGATTCTGTTATCATCTGCTGACCAAAACTGTTTCAGTGTTAGGTTCTCTGACTTTTTTAATAGCAGAAGAATCTTGATCGTCCTCATGAACCAGAAAAAGTGCCACGGGCTCCTCACGACAGACGCAGAGAGTGGCAGAAGTTAGCCCAGGGACCAGAACTTGCAGACGATGATGCCAGCCTTTTACACAAGCATATTGAAATTGCTAATGGGCCTGCCTCACATTTTGAGACCAGGTTTGTTCCTTTAACTCAAAGTTTTATACTAGCTCATTTACATTGTTGGCATGAATCTCAAGCTAGCTGTTATCCTTACATGCTATAATTTTTTGTTTAGTCACTCAGTCGTGTCCGACTCTTCGCGACCCCATGGACTGCATTACACCAGGCCCCCCTATCTTGCACTGCCTCCCGGAGTCTTCCCAAGCTCACACCCATCACACTGACTATGCTATCTATCC
>JANHZU010002274.1:136065-146454 GCA_032468055.1 Acrochordus granulatus | reverse complement strand
CAATCCAGATGCCTGTTTTTTAAACTTTTGTTGCGATGCAATTACCCTGGACGAGTGAGAGTCTTCACAGACATACCAGGTGGTGATGAAACCATTTCAAAGTGAAGGTGTGTATGGATGGATGATGAGAAAGATCATCCTGGTCTACATAAGTGTTCTCCCAAGGATAGGGCAAAACAAAGTATAGCCCAAGTATAGCCCTTTAGTGACCAAAATAAACACTTGCTTAATTCTGTATCGCATAATCAGCCATTACAGAGGAATATGATTTTTATGCACCGCATTCCTAAATGAAAGAGGTCGACAACACTATTCAATTCCTCCAAGTCATTCTTCTGGTAAAACCACTAGCATTATTCCTTTCTCTCTGACTGGAAGCATTCTTAATTCAGATGTGCACAGGGGAAAGCTCACCTTCCATCCCACTCTATTTTCCAACAATCCCAAAGTAATGGTAGTCATTGTTGTATGTAATGGTATGTGGGAAAGTCCTTGGGAGACTGGGTGAAGAGATGCTGACAATGGAATGGTAGGATAAGAGACAGCATAGCTCATGACCAGATATTGGATGGGGCAAGAGGCTCAGAAATGACCCTCCCTAGTTTCTTGGGCTGAAAGGAGGTGTTCTCACTTGCAAGATTCTGTCAAAGTAGCTTTATAATAAAAGAGAATTAACTCATCTGATTGTGTCCTATCTGATTGCGAGACCAACACTGTAGCAGCAGCAACAAGGAGGTAGCATTGCAGGAGATATATACCCAACTTTCCTTTCAGGAGTCAAGATAGATAGCGTCCCTTCCTCCATTTCCGCCCCCCAACTGTAACAATCCTGGGAGACAGATTGGGTCCTAATGACTGACCCCAAGTCACCCTGTGAACTTCCATGGCTGAAGGTGAACTTAAACCTGGATCTCCCCTACTGCGATATTTTTACCATCGCACCACACTGACTCTCAGTTTAAATTAATTTATATTAGTAGTCCATCAACTTAATTCTGTTCTGACAAATTATAAACAGTACATAGAGTCATGTGAACTTTTAAATGAATATCCTCCAATGGATTGAATTTGCTGGGAAGATAATGAGGTAGAAGAGAGTTTTTTTTTTACATTAGGACATTTGCTTCTCTTACTATGACCAGGTTTGATCTCCACTGTATCAGCCTGGCCAGTGAATGTGGAATGAATCGAAACAGCTGATTCTTCCTGATTCATTTGAGACATTTATAGGACCAAACTCAGTCAACAATAATTCTGCAGTTTTTTCCATGCAAGCAACTCTAATGCTTTCCAAGTGTTTAATGTCATTATTTCTCTTGGATTTTTTTTTCTCACTCCCTATGAATTCGGTAAGCCTTGCCATGAAATTCGCATTTATTTTAAAATTTTATCTCAGTTCACTTATGTATTATTGCAAATTGGATTTCTCAGACTGTTATCTTACACACCTCATTTAACTGCAATTAAAATTTTGTGCCTTTGTGTTCAATAATGTATTAATGGACAGTTTAATAGATGTTTTTCCATTACAATCTACAGTGCAAAGTCTGATACAGTTCATGAGATTAATAATAATAATAGGAAAATCATGAAGAAAGAATTACCACCTCAACAAGACATTTGGCTTCTAAACTGTTCCAACAGATGGAAGATGATTTTCAGGGCTAATGCTAACTTTTCTTTATATTTTACTCTAGGATAAATTTGATAATAAGTATCTTTAACCATTCATGAAAATTTTTCTTGACCTCTTTGTTTAAAAACGATTTTTCTTTCTCTGCCCCATTTAAATAATCTTGATATATAGTTAGAGAAAACTTCAGTTTTCTTTGACATTTAAATCTTTGAGTTAAAAAAAACACACACCACCATACAGCTGAAGTTTTCACACTCCTGTGATTCAAAAGAAAATGTAGTCTGGATTCTAATCCTAAAAATAAGAAAAGCAGACGTGTGTCAATGGGTTGTGCTAAAATGCAACAGAAGGCTGAGATTTGTTTTTTGCAGAAATACATTTTTAAGAATTGGATGGGAGAAGAGAACAAGTGAGAATAATCATCAGCCATTATTTAAGCAGAAACATGATAGGGGAAAAAAAACTATATTCCTGCACTGAGCAGGACTTTAAATTATGACTTCAATGGTCTTTACTAGTCCCATAACTTTGGGGTCTTTTTGCACCAGTTCTTTTATCCACCCTGCCTCCATTCAGCTCTCTAATTCTTCCTCCTAACTAAAGTCCATCCTTCGCAAAAATGTTTGCCTGGTACCAAAGTAGAACAAATAGTTAAGTCGCAAAGTATACATACTTCAGTGGTGGAATAGTTAATGAAACACACATTGTGCAATAGGAGGCAAACTTTCAGGATGAAACTTTAGTTGCATCTAATTATGGCACAAACATACCTAAGGAACCATCTGCCAACTTTTTATGAAGCGATGTTAGTTTATGTATTTATTTATTAAATTTATGGGTAAAATGGGCTTACTTGCTTTATGTTTAGCTGCCTAGTGTTAAGTAGAATTTTGTCAGGCACAAGCAACCAGGCCCACACACAAAGGTTCAAAATAACTGATTTATTGCCAAAATCCTGTGTACAGGAATCTTCCCAGACTAACAATTTGCACCTGGTGAAACTAGATAAAGGGACTGGACTTCATTTTCCTATGGCTACATAGAGATTCTAAGATGATGCCTCATTTAACGTCTCCCCCTGGCTCTGCCAGTCTTTCTCCTATAGATTTCTCCTCTTATTCCAACCCCATTTAAAGACTATACTGTGCAGCACCTCAATAGTCACTGTTTTGTTTTATCAAACTATTTTAAGCTGAACATTGCGTTCTGCCATTAGAAAATTACCCTGGGCTCCTGTGAGAGGAAGGGGCATATATATAAGACTAAAGTAAATACAAATGAAAATAAATCAGAATAATATGCTGACGTTTTAACACTATTCATCTTTTCCCCCCTGTCTTTCAATAGTGTTCTGGTTCTTCCTTCCCTCTGCCTCCCAGTTCAGCTGATCCTTGTCAGAGGACAGAATAAAGAAATCCAAGAATCAAGGTGCCTAGGATTAAAGCCCCACATGCTAATAAGCCTGAACTCCTGAATATCCTAAAGATGCTTTGAATCATATAGCAGCGTGAACGTAGCACCTGTCAGGAAGGCTTTGAATCAGATGTGCCTATTCTCAAGCCAGCTGTGATACCTACTTGTTCTATATGGCCATGCTATTTTACTGATTCAGCAGGGAGAAATAGATAGATATTCATCCAGATATTTCTTTTACCCATTCCTAATCCTGCATGTAGGGCAGGTTCAGACAACATGCTAAACCTGAAATCTCAACTCACGTGATTCAGTTACCGCATTTGTGTAGGATGCCAGTTCAAAGCCATGCTATAAAAATGCAGATGTCTTGATCTTATGTAAATAATCATTATGATACATGGCTCAAGTGCATAAGTTGTGTCATTGATATATAGGTAGTCCTCACTTAAAGATTACCCGGCTTAGTGACTTTGAAGTTATCTTGGTGATGAAAAAGTAGCTTTACAACCAATCCTTGCACCTATGACTGTTGCAGCATCTCCATAGTCACATGATTGACATTCAGGTGCTTCATAACCAATAGACATTTACAACAGTCATAACATCCTGTTGTCACTTTGTGCCATTTGTGCATTTCATAGACACTTTGCAAAAAGCAAAGTCAACGTAGAAGGCAGTAGTAAAATCTCAAGTCACAGTCACCTGTTGTCTCACTTAATGACCACAGAAGTGAAGTTGTAGGCCCATTGCATTCATTTAATTCATTTGATGTGAGCTTAATGGCTGTATTGCATAGAGGTAGAATTGTTTTACCCACTTGTGATCATTAAGTGAGCAGTGCCTGAAATGAGCGCATCTTTCACAAATCCACTGACACTACTTAAGCCTCCAATGGACTTTCATGCAGGTTATACTCAAACTATTCTTTATAACTTGGTATGTTGGTCTGGGTTACTAAACATGCTAAGTCACTGTGTGGGTTTCCAAAAGATGCTGAAGCTGCACAATTAGACTAGCCATGGGCATAGCCAGGTTGAAGCTCACCCTCAAACATGGAAGCTCGTTGGGGGTCTTTTGGCCAATCACCATTTCTCGTTTAACCTGCTCCATAGGAATGCTGTAAAAGAAATATTGAAGAGAGGTGTGGTGTCTAGAATGGTGTGGTGGTCAGGTCGGCAGCCTGAGTTTGAGACCCAAGCACCACCACATAATGGGTTGAGCTCCTATTATTTGCCCCAGCTGCTGCCAACTTAGCTGTACAAAAGCATGCAAAATTGCAAGTAGATAAATAGGTACCACCTTGGTGGGAAAGGTAACAGTGTTCCATGTGCCTTGGTGTATAGTCATGCCAGCCACATGGCTATGGAAGCATCTTTGGACAAACGCTAGCTCCCTCGGTTGTGAATTGGAGATGAATACCACCACCCAGAATTGGCCATGACTGGCAAGGGAAATCTTTGCCTTCTTTTAATGTAGGATGCGCAAATGAAAATTCAGTTAACCTAGTATATGACACTGTACAAAACCAGCCACAAAAAAGTGCATATTTCTGCTTACTTGTCTCCATTATGCACACATTTGTGCAGAATGTTTGAGCTGCAAAAAAAAAAAAATATTCACCTTGGCTTTCAGCTTGCAGATGCCATCTCATTTCTCGGTATATTTGGTGGTCTAGCATGAGAAAATTGATCCAAACTTCACCAAACTTCATATCAGACCCAATAAAACCTTAGATCAATTCTTCTTTCTCATTCAGATGTTTGGCTTTAGTCTGTAGCAAACATATCACTGCATCTCAAAAAATTAAGCTATGGGGGCCACTTTTATTAAAAAAAAAACTTTGCAGAATGCGTCACAGTTAATTTCTCTTCTTCTCAGCCAGCTCCAGCTAACCTGAAAATCCTCCGGCCACAGCTGACCTGATTTTGTCATGCAAGAGGATTTTTATTTCTAATTATATGCAATTTAAAGGCAGATGTAAATTCAAGGTCACCTTTTAACTATCTAAAGGAAAAAATGGAAATGATCTAATGTCCAGCTGGGGTCAATGTCAACATAGAATAGATTCTATAAATACCAGGACATCAAAGGTTAGCTTGCAAACTCCTTAATTTTGCAGCTGCATGTACCCCACTTGTTAAATATGGTTGGTTTCAACTTGGAACAGGAGTTTAGCAGCTTGTTTGCTTGGTTAGTTCGTCTGGTTGTTGTTAGTATAAATATTAATTTCAACGCATATCCTTCCTTACTCTATAGACTAACAGTGAGACATCATTGTCAGTTCTATTCTTTCTATAAAAATGAATGAATGATATTGCAATTGATCTTGTATTCAACCTCTTCTCTGACTGAACAACAAAGACCAAATATAATGGATAAATTTTAAAACTTTAAATTGTAGGATTCACTTGAAAGATAGCACACAGGTCCTATGGAAGTAGGTACTAAGTAGGTAGGACCTCAGTGAGACCTAAACATCAAACATGCTAAAATGTATGGAAAAATGAAGTCACTTTTGGAAAAATTACCCCAGTTTGCAAGATGATCTATAAGAACACTAGAGAGTTTGCCTTCTTTTTCTCATCAACATGATCAAAGTGAGCTAGACAATAAGTTCTCCACCACTGCCACATACAAATTGTATAAATTAGCACCTTCTACGGTTGTGAAAAACACTTTTATGAAAAGAGGTGGAAATTCAGAGAATATGGGAAAAGATATTGAGTGTAATATTTCCAAAACATGTCCTGTGAGCTCCCATCTGGCTCACTTTGAACAAATCATTGATTTGAGCTAATTGACTAATTGATTCAAGCAATTAGTCAGTGATAGAAACACATAACTAGTTAATTAGCTACCAATCCAATATTACCTTGCAGACATTCCCCAGTGTGGTATTTAGACTTCCTTGTGAATCTCTAGATAAATATGCCAGAAATCTGTGTTTATGCCACAATCTGACATGCTTTTTCAAATTAAAAGGCTTCCATATTAAGGCTGCAAAAATCTTAATGACTGTGAAAGCGAAGTGCTGAGATTTTCTACATCTGAACAGTGAATCAGATTTTTGCAGCTCAGACATAGCAATCCTATTTTTTTTTAAAAAAAAAAGGAGGAAAGTGAAAACTAACCTAGGTGATCAAAGACCATAGATAAACTGGCTGGTGCCCATGAATTATCTTCTGGGATCTACCAGGATCTCTTCCTCATCTCATTTTTTATTTTAGGGAAGGGAAGGGAAAAATAATTCTCAATCATTACAAGAATGCAATTGCGCTAGAGCAGCGTCACCACCTCTGAGTTTCGAAAATGAATGTACTCTAGGTGGCAGCTAAACCCAATTCTTTATTGCCTCTGGTAACTCTAAATCAATGCTTCCCAACCTTGGCAACTTGAAGATATGTGGCATACTGGCTGGGGAATTCTGGGAGCTGAAGTCCATGCATCTTCAAATTGTTGAGGCTGAGAACCACTGATCTAGCTTGTAGCAGCCTTGTGCCTTCCTTTCAGATTTCAAATGGGCCCACCAGACCTTAAATTTGCCTGTTTCTAGCATAAAAAACACTTTATTGATTGTTCATTACCAATGGCTTTTTCATGCACAGTCCTTTGATGTGATTATCTCTTATTTCTCTATCAATCTCTCTTAAAATTCTCAGATGATGATTTCCTAGCCTATAAGAAGCCACATTTGATGCAGATAAGCCAAACAAGACTAGTGGACTGACTTGGCAGTCTAAAAAGCAGATATTAATCCAAAAATTGGTTGGTTTTATGCCTGTGTGTCAGTGTTGCCTCCTGGACTAATCCCTGCAGTCTTTTTAGAGAGGTTTTTTAGAAGTGGTTTGCCATTGCCTCCTTCCTAGGGCTTAGAGAGATTGACTGGCTCAAGGACATCCAGCTGGCTTTGCGCTTAAGGCAGTATCAGAACTCACAATCTCCCAGTTTCTAGCCTGGTGCCCTAACCACTACACCAAACTGCCTCTCGTATCCAAAGAAGGGTATATATTTCATCATTCTTATGCCATGTAGGCTTTGCCACATCAATCAGAAGAAACTGTAGAAAAAATAGTTGAGCAAAAATTTTCACTTTCAGTATCTCACATTGGCTTAGTTCACACATCAAACTAAGCTGTTAACATATTTAAAAAAACAACAACAACCTTGTTTTAGCTTATTGTGTGAACTCAGCAGTGTGAATTGCAAATCATGGGTTAAGGTGTTGCTTTCTGCATGACTCAAACTATTATGATTTATTTTTTAAAAAATGGTTTAAAACCTTGTGGTTTACAATAATGTGTGAACCCTGACAATATGGTGTGGAAAGAATTGTTTTCGATAGCATCTTCTAGAAAGATGCACCAACGTAGAGCAGATTAAAGTAGTTTGAAATAGTTTTAACTCATCTGAAATAGAACAAATACCTTTAATTTGCCCTCTCACTGGTTTAAAAATTTCCAGAAATGTGATATGTAATATAATTTTACCATATAGTCAAAGCAATGACAAAAGAATTTTTCTTTTCTTTTTGTCTCTTTTTCTTATGAAACAAATTGGCGTAGAAAGAAAAACGTGGTATTGGATTCAGAGATTGACAGGATTATCTTCAAAACCGATCAGGCTCTTCCTAATTCTTTAATCAAGTGTTGACTTTGCAAGAATGGATCAAGACTATTTGCTTATTTATTGCCTGCCTATTGTTCTGTAGCGTGTTACAGTGCAAATCAATGATATAAACACAACAGTATGAAATATTTGAAATAAATCAATAGAATTCTACTGATAAAGAGGTTTCTAAAGAATCCACCGTTCATTTGTGGTTGCTATGTCCTGAATGTGGGAATTAAACAGCTTGGCTCACCTGACACTAAACTCCAAAATAGGGCAGTGCAAAACTGTGATATCACAAGAAAGAAGTCCCTTTTCTGTCCCTCTGTTTAATATGCCTCTTCCAACCATGATATGCTCAGGAGTCTCTCCATACAGTAACTTTTCAGCAGGTGCATAATAGGAAGAAGCATTTCTTTAAGTCTAAGCCATTAGGTAATAACAATGTCTTCTGTTGCTTTCTTTGTTGCTGGTGTTCAGTCACTAAGTCATGCCCAACTCTTCATGACCCCATGGATCAGAGCACACCAGGTCTCCCTTCCTCCACTGCTCCCCAGAGCCGCTCAAACCCTTGTTCACTGCATTGACAATGCTATCCAGTCATCTGACGTCCTTTTCTCCTTTTGCCTTCAATCTCTTTCTGTTGCTTTCAGGGCCCCTTATTTTCCAGACAGCTGGTCTGATTATTAAATGTATAAATTGATTTTTCATCAGGAGGCCAAGGGTGGCACTGATAGACTTCCCTGCTTCATTTTTCCCCCCACTCAAGAATAATCCTGCAAAATACAATGGGTTGGGCTGACCAAGAAGGACTGACCGAACAAAATCTATGGCTGAGGGCTAGATTTGAATCTGGATTTCCGCATTCTGAGTCCAGTGCCATAACCCCAGTGCCACATTGGGCCCTTTGGTCTGATGGACTGGCATTGCCAGAAAGGAAAAATAGCAAGAGGACTAAGGAATGGTTGGATTGCATCAGGTTTTCTGCTGCAATATGGCCCCTGAATTGAATCTGATACTGACCATCTACATGTAGTTTATCACAGAGTTAATACTGGCTGGGACCAGAAGAGAAATTGGCTAATAATACTGTTTTTCTTGTGCACACTAAAGTTCTCCTACATTCTCTCAGGGCAGCTATAATTATAGCACCAAAAATAATTGGTACATTACTCACTGAGGCCCTTTGGGATTGGCTTCTCTTCATGCTGTTCTCTACTGTGCATGCTTTTAATAGCAAACACACACACATGTGCATACACGGGCTCGCACACACACATGCAGACTGTATTTTAAAGTAGGGACAGAAATAGAAAGCTACTACAAGTGAAGTTATAGAGCACTATGCAGAGCATGGTTAGGTAGAAGAAACACTGAAGAAATCGGAAAACCAGAACAGGTGGAAGGATTGTGCTTTAAATTAAGACAGTAGAAGCAAAATCAATCTGGGGGGCATCCATCTTTTAGGAGCTTTCTTTTAGCTTTGGTCTGACTTTTTATTTTTAAATAATTTACAAAGAATTTGCATGGATTCTGGGAAACATCATGGTGACTATAGTAAGCAAGTAGAGAAGATCAGGAACATATCTAATGTCAAACTTTGCTCATAGGAGCATTCAGGTTTACATCCAAATTAGAATTAAGTGCTAAAAATTAGACTCCTGTTAGATATATTTTTGTGTAAGATAAATGATCGAGACCAAAGGATTAAAAAAAGAACCTTGCCAAAATGTATGGCTTGTTATAAACAGGCATCCCTACCTCTTATATCTATAACTGCACAGGACTAAACAAGAAGAGACATTATTGAAAATGAAATTGCACAAGACTGCTGAAATGGCATGTTCCTGCTGAATTAGCTCCATTCCAGCCCAAAAGTGGAAAAACCTTTTGGTCTGGCAGATCTCAGGAGACTGCAGGGGACAAAGCTGGTATGATCTTTGCATTAGTGGAATATTGTAGCTGAAATTTACATTTCTGATTTAAAAAGGAGGGGAATGTGAATCTTGAGCTGTGCAGAAGCTCTATGTACTCTGGATGATTTTGGGACAGTTGTACTCTCTCAACACAACTACCTTCCTTTTATGGGGAAAAAATAGAAGGAGGGAACTCTGTGGGCTCCTGAATGAAAACTGCATTATAAAGCTAAATAAATATATATTCCCCAACATGGGAAAGTTTGTGTCCGTTTGGGAGTCAGGGTGGGTTTGGTAGAGAGTGCAATGATGCCTTAAGTCTCTGCAGGGATTTGGGAAAATGTTTGCATCCATTAACTTGGCAATTCCACCCACCAAAACATACAAAGTGAAACAATGTCTACAATTTCAGCTCCGTCAGCTGTAGAGAGTCACCTGTATGGTGCAGAAAGCTTTACACAACCCACAATCTATGCTGCTTACTCCTCTCCCAAGCCATGATCTTGCTTCTCAACCAGATACTAACAAGAAGACCAATAGGAGGACAGAAAGGCAACATTTCTCTAGCAAATGGTCACGAGAAAACTATCTTGGCTAATATGTGCACTGATTTAACAATATTCTCTTTAAAACTCTTGAAGCAGGCAACACCCAGTTTTCTGGATTCAGAAGCTAAGCAGGATCGATCTTTATTAGTGCTTTAATAGGTATGCTGTCATTAACCAAATAAGGGTTGTTGGCTTGGCTTGGCTTGGCTTGGCTTGGCTTGGCTTGGCTTGGCTTGGCTTGGCTTGGCTTGGCTTGGCTTGGCTT
>JANHZU010002274.1:108453-121661 GCA_032468055.1 Acrochordus granulatus | reverse complement strand
TAGCATGCAAAATGAATAGGTAATGATAAATAGGAAGCAAGAAATCCACAAAGACATCTTGTCCTGGCCTGAAAGTGGTTGATTAGCCATTTCCAAACAACATATACAGTACATGTGCCACCAGTGTTTTTTCATCACACAACTGCAGTTAAAGTACTCCAGAATGTACAGTTCTGCTCTGTACATTAGTATAGATGTGCATCAGTGATGTAGATCAAGGAGGCACCTAAATGATGTGTTCCTGGTCCTCAAACTGACACCAGTTTCTTGTGCCACTGACACCTTCCTTTAATCCATGGCCTTTTCTCTTGTCCCTTTTGACAATCAAAGAGATTGGAACACCAGTTCCCATAGCCATTTTCCCTCTTTTAAATAGGGTGGTTAACATGAGGGTTGGCCAGCTGAAATTGTGTGATGCTTTTTAATATAACATATGCAAATGAAAAAGGAATATTAATTAATATGTAGTCCCAAAGTCAATAGCATGCTCATCCTAACTTAATTTAAAACACAGATATGCCATCCGTAAAAAAACTAGGAAGCTACTCCCAAGTGACTGCCAAGTGACCTCGATTGATCTTCCAAAACTAAGCAGGATCAGACCCAGTTAATACTTGTATAGGTGATGCCTACAGCTAGGGATTAATTGGGCAGTTAAGCAGATATTTTTAAAAAAGACAATAAGAAGCTACTTCAATAATGCTTTCAAGGAAGTTTCATTTAGTTATCCAGATAAAAGCACCTTTACCTTTCATGGCTAGATAGCAGGGTCAATCTGGTTAATATTTGGCTGTAATATTTGTAAATCCCAGGGCTGTAGATTGCTGGTAAATTGGAAAAATTTGCAAAGGCGAGCCACTTGCATTTTACAACCTAGAAAACTGTATTGCTCTATCCAAATACAAAACTCATCTCACAGGAGATTTTATCTCCTCATATCACCTCTGATTCTGTTTAAGATATGAGGATGAAAGAGACCCGATTGAATCCCATAGTCAAATAAAGAAAAAAAGCCTAGCAGAAATGCAACAGTGAAACCAAATAGGCTTGATTTTCTAAAAATGTCTAAGGTTAGCCATAAAACAACTTCTCTATTTTATTAAAAGAAAAAAAAAATGTCACTCTTGCCCTTAACAAAGAAGCAAAAAAATAAAACCCACTTTTCAACCAGAAGTCAAGCAGAAGACTCTCTCAGGAAATCAAAACTGTTTATGTTATATGCTAGAACAGAGGGGTTTTTTTAACACTGCTGTGCTTTTCTGTACCTCTTTTGATTTTCACATCCCTGTTGACCTTGGTTGAGGCAGACAGTATGACAACTGTCATTACTTAGATTGTAGCTAAGGTTTTTTTCACTGAAATATCATGCTCTGGCTTCACTGATATTTCTTAAGACAGGGCCTAGTCTCCATCCTTACTTTTGGATCTATAATTTGGTAAAAGGAACATCCACTCTCCAAATCCTAAAGTGATAATATGAACATATTTTCTCAAAAGATTTCTCAGTTGCTAAAGCCTCAAAAAAGTCGTATGCATTGGAATAAGAAAGACTTGAAATTGAAACCTATGACAGTATCTGAATAAAGACTAAGACTTTCAGAAGTAAAAGGAAAGAATATAAGATGGGTTTATTTGAACAAGGTTAAAATAAGACATGTTTTTGTAAAATTCTGAACTCTTTACAGACTTTTGCTTTCACCAGGATAGAAAAACTGATGTTTTATGAACTTGCATATAGATAAGGGTTGAGTGGAATATTTGTTTGTAACTTTATGGGGATGAAGAGTTATTAAATTGATCTATACTTCTTGTGATGAAGCTTGGAAGTCATATATACATACACGCATTATATCTATATCCATATCTATCTAATTTTTTTTATTATTATCATAGTCCTCTTTTCTTTTTATCTTTATATTTTTCTTTTTCCTGGCACTTTTTATTTTCTCATCCTATTTTCCATTTCCCCCTTATGTTTAGTTTGTATCAGTTTCTATGACTGTAATCAAAATCTTACATATATTCTCAGTTACTGCTGATTGCATCAAGGATTTCTTGGGTGCTGGAAGTAGTCTTAGCTATTATTTTGATAGGCTGGACCAACTTACGTCAACTTCAGCCACCATGGAAATGTGCTCTCACTCAATGGCAGGATTTTAACCTTAAATTGTATTTAACTAAAGTACAGTTCATTGGTTCACTAAAAATACGATCCAACTATGTTGTGCATTTGTGAATCTACATCTTACAGAGAATAGCTGATCAATACATGCCTTTGGAGCCAATAACTAATCAAAGGGACCTGTCCGGCAGTCATCACTCATACGCTGACTAGTATTTGAATGCTTTGACTCTGTTTCTCAGGACTATAGTGCTTAAACACAGCTTTTCCTGATGTTCTTGGTGAAACCAAGAATTCTTTACAGTGACAGCCCAACCTATGCTTTCCAACACAAAGTATACTGTTGTTTTCAAAGCAGGATTGGCAGCTTTGAAATGGCCTCTCCTCATCCATGAATAAAACACTGCTGTCACAGAAGTATATCAAAATGGCTTGTAATTTTAATTTGTAAGTAAAATTTCTTATGTGGTTTAGCTTGAGTTACTGTTGAGACTTAGTCTTCATCTCTAGTGAGCAGAAGGAATTACCTTGAAGGAAAGGAGGAAGAGTCACTGCCAAGTCATTGGACAGATAAAAGAAATTTAAGTCCAGTGCAGAGTTATAATCTGAAAAAATGACCCTAAAGGGAGGGAGAAAGGAAATACATTTAGATCTGTAAGGTTCTGTTACTATAACTTTGTAATAAAAGTAGCTTTGCTTTCATGACTTTAGCCCCCTAGTTTTGTCTGCCTTGAAGACTTATCCATCTAGAAGACTTCTCCATTTTTACAAAAATATTTTGAACATAGGGCAAGCTAAAGATATCATTGAATTCTTACCAAGGGAAGAATTCTTACCGAGGGAGAGAAATTAGATTCTTGGATATTCCTCTATTTCTTCAGATCTTGGCCAACTAGATGACACAAGTGGAGATTTTCCCCACTACATAGAAAGAAGAGAGGAGAAGTCTGTTTTCAAAAACAAAAGCAATAGAGCGCAGTCCAGCTGCTGTACTTACCATGATCTTTCTTAAATTATGCAGTATCTTCTATACACTTTCTCACATACCATATGTCGGTGATGAGAATGGTGATGACATGATGATGATGATGATGATGATAGAAATCCAAGATGCAAAAGTCATCAGTGCCGGAGATGGAGCAAAGTGAGGAGACAGCATGATCTTCAGTGTCCCTCCTTGTTTTCATGACAAAAATCTCTTTCTCTGACCCAGCTAAAAATGACATCATGGGAGGAATTGATTTGTCCCATGACAAATTTCTCCATAAACCAGGATCCCATACTTGTCCCTCCTCTAATTTGTAAGCAAAAAAGCTACTATGGCATTTTCAATTCCACTTTCCGTAGGTCATCTATAACAATATTACTCACATGCTTATTTTCAACTGGGTTGTTTCCCACACCTGTTCCTTCCCCTTTCTGAAAATCTGAAGAAAATACATGCTTAAATCTATACAGAAATAAATTTTTAACCTCCCTGTTGATGTTTTCCATTCCAGTTTCATTAGATCTAAGAAAAATGTATATTTTGCCTTCCCTATGATTAAACTAGTCTCAGCAGGTGTTTCTGAATGGGGTAGTCTGCCTTACTGATCTCTTCAATAATAATAAAAATTATTCACATCTATAGAGTTTCTACCTCATTCCTTCTTTCATACCCTATTTTTTTTTGGAAGTTCTGTCATGAACTATTTTTACTGACTGTCATGGAAACAGGGTAAATCAGACTGCCTTGTATTGACTTCAGTTTAGAGAAGTTTAGTCATTTTTTAGAAGTCTTCTACAGTCTTAATCCCAAAGCATTTCATCTCTCAAAAATAGGGGATCTGCAATTTTTTCTAGGTTGCATTTTTGAATGCTGCATCTCTCTATGATGTGGCTTCAAGATAACTACCAGATCACCTTCACTTACCTCAATCAATCCAACTAATATGTTTCTCCAGGGAAAAGCTTCCGGTTTTACTCCAATTTAATAAGAGAAGAGGAATGGAGGGCAGGAGGCATTACTTACCAGCTGATGTTCCAACCTGATAGAATAACCTCCTCTTGGAAATAAGATTTCTTTATTCATCTCTTTTAATATTTCTGAATCTGCTTAAAATGAAACTCTTCCACTGGACATTTGGTGACATTAATTATTGCAGTTTTATTAATCTCAATTTAATTTAATTGTTGCATTTTGGGTCTGTCTTGTATTTTGGTTGGGTTATTTACTTTTCCTTTATTATTTGTTTACAATTTTTATGCTAATTATTTTACCTACTAATGGCATTTTCATGGGCTATATGGTTTATTGGATTGTTGCAAGCTACTGTGGATCTTATGGTAGGAAGGACATGGTAGGTCTACACTCTCAGAAGTGTAGCTGAGTGTCGACCTATAGAAGTTCCCTCTGCTACAGTTGAGGGAAATAGTTGTGCTAGTTGGGTCATCATTTGTTGCAATGAAGCAAGTTATGAAAACTTTCTGCATTAAGAACCTCACTGGGATGAATCAAAGCTGCTTCATATATACATATTAGGCATACCAAGCATGAGGGAACATCACATAATCACTTCCAGCCAACCTCAGAAAGACACTATTGCTTCTGTGATCATGGCCAAATTAGTAGGAGGGCAGTATTTGTTTGGACATCACCAAGTACCACTTGGTTTAGATCTCCTTCAGTCAAGATGATGCCAAGAAGCATAATGTTTCCTTGTATAATGATATAACACAATTTTAGAAATTTTTAGAAGTGTGATAAGTCTGCTTTGGTGCAGATATGTGACAGATCTTCAGATTATTTCTCCTTTTTTCTCTTAAAATAGTTATTTTCAGGTTTTTCCTTAGAAATATTTGTCAAGATATCTGTTATGACATCGTTATAGATTTCTGAAATGTAGGTAAATAAGAAATGCATCACAGCGATGTAGATGTGCTCTGCCTAAGCCATTTAGGCCATGAAGGCAACCTGATTATTTGATGGATCCAAGGGGTCATTTCTTTTGCCTCAATAAAATTATTTGGGTAGCCTTAAATTGCTTTGGGACAGAGCTGTGGTAGAACATTCCATTCAGCATCCGTCTATAGTTCTGGACTGCTTCCAAGATGAAGAAAGTGCTTCCAAGATGAGCACTTTGAGGACTGCCCACAGCATTTGCCTACACCACCTAGTCTTCTATGTATGCTGAGAAAGTTCTATGGTTACCCCCTGTGAGCAATTTCACAGTATTTGTGTCACTTGGAAGCATTTAGACCAAAGTCATCTTATATAAACCTTTTGTTTGAATTGGTGACATTTACGGGTAGTCGTTGACCTACAACCATTCATTTGGTGTCTGAAGTTACAACAGCACTGAAAAAAGTGACTTATGACCAGTCCTCACAATTATGACCATAGCAGCATCCCTGTGGTCATGTGATCACAATTCAGGTGCTTGGTAACTGGCATATATTGCTTGCAGCATCTTATGGTCTCATGATTGCCATATGCAATTTTCCCAATCAGCTCTCAATAAGCAAAGTCAATGGGGGAACCTCAATTTGCTTAATGACTATGTGATTCGGTTAACAACTGTGGCAAAATAAGTTGTAGAATCAGATGTGACTCAATTAACAATCACCTTTGCTTAGTAACTGAAATTCTGGTCCCAATTGTGGTTCTTAGTTGAGGACTACCTATAATTGTCTCCAATTAAGACCTTTATTACCTGCTGACAAGAAATGGCTACCCAGTATGAAAAGAGATGTCTTTTCCTCACTCTTGATTCTCTCAGTTGCTTGTCATGTAGGAAAGCTGAGAATCATGAAAGATATTCTACTCCAGTTTTTCTCTCTTAACTACTCTCTGTTGATTTGGAGTAATGAAATAGTGCAACAAATATTACCTACTATCCATCTTGCAGCGCACCAAGGAATCTCTGAGGTGGGCAGGAACAGGCAATATTGCCCCCCACTTCAAGAACAATAGATCTGAATGCTTCTTTGTCCCATTGGACCTTCCAGTCTCAGCAACCTTCAGTCAATGCTGAAGGGGAAAGCTCCATATAAATGTTGCACAAGTGTTTGAAATAAGGCTGAAAGAGGGATCCAAAGCTGGCTAAAGTAAAACAGGAATATGAGTTTGCTTTGGTCATAGAATCAAGGGGACCACTGTCACTTCATTGGAACTGGTTGACAAGAAGAACTCCTCCTAAGTTCAGACAGCCTTACTAGTGAGCTTCAATTATATTATTGCTATTGCACAATCAACCCTGATTTTCATTGGAGGGACAGATACTGAAACTGAAATACTTTGGCCACCTGATGCGAAGAGAGGACTCATTGGAGAAGACTCTGATGCTGGGAAAGACTGAAGACAAAAAGAGAAGGGACGGCAGAGGATGAGATGGTTAGATGGCATCATTGTGATGGATGTGGGTTTGGGTGAGCTCCAAGAGACAGTAAAGGATAGAGAGGCTTGGTGTGCTATGGTCCACATGATTGTGGGGAGCCAGACATGACTTAGAGACTGAACAACAACATTGTACATCACTATTTCAAATGACATAGCCTGAAAATGCAGGTAGATCATTACCCAGCAAAACAAAATAAAATATATCAATCAAAGCTGCCTTGGGGAATGTTTGCCATTCTCCCTTTACTGGAAATTGTCAGTTGTTCTTGAACGATATGAACAGCAATTTCTTCTTGAACTGATTGTAGACATCTCTGCAGTTATTTCTCAAAGCAAAATGCAAAGAAGGGTATGAGCAAGGTACAAAGGTGGACTTCTTTGTTTGATAAAGAGCAGGCAGAAAATATACAAATGTTTATAATTCAGTGGTGGTAGAGATCTAATGGCGAAGATTTGCATTTAACCCATAAGAATGACATGGGGATAAACATGATGGAGCTGAATATTCAGAAGCAAGACTCATAGGGCTGGAAGGGACCTTGGAAGTCTTCTAGTCCAATCCCTGCCCAAGGCAGGAGTCTTTATAACATCCCAGACAAATAGTTGTCCAGTCCTTTCTTGAAAAGCTACAGTGATGGAGCACCCACAACTCTGGGAGGAGGCAAGCTGTTCCATTGATTAATCATTTTCATTGTCAGGAAATTTCTCTTTATTTCCAGGTTGGAAATTCTTGGACAAGCATAGTGAACTCCATAGTAAAGCATACAGTAGCACAAGGAAATAGTTTGGTGTGCAACTGAATCCCAAACATCATTTGTCAAGGGCAACAATAGCATTGACTACTTGCCTATAAGGTGTCAGTCAATGGGGTTCACAAGGGGTGGAACGACAGTGTTCAGATTGATGAAAAGAGCATTTGGCATCTTGATGCCAGCTCCACTCTTCTTCTTCATACATTGTGACATTGCCGATATGATGTCAATGCTCCCAAAGAGTGGAGTTTGCAAGGGAGTGCTAGACTGCTGCTTTCTTCATTCCGAAGAGTATAGAATTATCCACAGGCCCATGCTTGGAGCTATCAGTAAGGATTTCTAGTTCATGGACATATTTTTAACTTGATCACTAAGGCTGTACTGATAATTCTGTAAGGTTAGCATCCATTTTGAAAGCACGGTAACCTGATGGTCAAGACACTGGGGTTGTTGGCTGGAAGGTCAGTAGCCCAAATTTGAGATCCAGGCCCCTGCATAAGAGGGTGAGCTCCCATTACTTGCTCCAGCTCCTGCCAACCCAGCAGTTCAAAAGCATGTAAAAATGCAAGTAGATAAATAGCCTGAAGTAATGGGAAGGGAATAATGTTCTATGCGCCTTGGCATACAGTCCTGATGGCCACATGACCATGGAAGTGCCTTCAGACAAACTCTATGAAATGGAGATGAATGCCTCCCCCTAGAGTCGGACACGATTGAAAGGGGCAACCCTTATCTTTTCAATCCAGCTGAAGCAAGTTATCCACCCGCATACCCTTCTTATATTTTCCTCAGTTTTATCAATTCAGCACATTTTTGGGTTCCTGATCCCAATGATTGAATGCAAATACAAATTTTATGAGTTGTGAACCTGGATTTAAGGTTAAGTGTTAACCCAATCTTCATTTCTTATTAAATATAATAAAGTTTTTTTTTCTCTATTGCAGAAGAAGAGGTTTATTTAATAGCTATTCTTTTGGATCACCATAATTTCAAGTACTGATAGAAGAGAATGTTTGTAGCTCAAGGTTGAACTGTGGGATCCTCGACGCTCTCTGAGCTTGATTGTTTTCTTGCAGATGTTTCATTACCAAACTAGGTAATATTATCAGCACTAGAAGATTTGCTCTCATTATATATTAGTGGCCAGCCCTGTCAGTGTTGCTGGGCGTGTTCTTGGTGATTCCTTGATTAGGCTGTCATTTACTGTTAGCCCTTCTAACACTGACGACGTTACCTATTACGGTAACAGAAAGTCTGCAAGAAAACAACCAAGCTCAGAGAACCCCAAGGACTCCATAATTCCAAGCCTTTGAAAGGCTGAAGGAATCTGTGAGAAGTCTTAGGGAAAAAAAAATAATCTGATTTTTCAAGGTACGATAGAGATAATTTGTTTTGTGTGCTTTATGTTTCTGATCTTACGGAAGAGGGCGAGCGAGATCGGGAGGGTCCAAGTAGAACTGGAAAATCCCATTATCTTGGACTTCCCTTTTGGACGGATGCCTCCTTCAGAGGAGAAAGAGCTTTCAATGGGCAGCTCTGCTGAGTTAAAAAGAGGCAATTACCTCTTGGGACTCGGATGGATGTTGTCATAACAACCTGATACAGTTCCCGTAATCCTTTAAAGTGGGAAGGGATCAGAGACACTTGTTCTCACTATGCAATGGAAGCTCCCTCAAAGGAGGGTTCGTTTGCTTTGATAATTAGCTGCAATAGGCTTAATTCGGGATTCAGTTCAGCCGCACGTCTGCAGAGGAACTCTACAGCACTCGGCAAAGCGGTTCAGAATCAATACTGATTTTGCCCAACATTAAAAGAACAAAAAAAAAGAGAAAGCGAGTATGAAAGAGAGAGACTTCATGAAGATTAGGAAGGCAAGCTTCAAACTAGAGCAGTCCTCTCTAGCGGGATGTTATTATGAGAGGCATAATGAGATCGAGCATCCTTTGAGGCATAAATGTGAGACACTTTAAGAGAAGTGGCATATGATGAAGACAGGGAAATGTAAGCCTTGGATGAAGGAGGCAACGGTTCACATGCAAGCTTCTGCGCTTCCAGGAAGCGTTGACTGGCTGAAATTGGGTCAGATGGAACTCTACAGGTACTTCAATGAGTGGGTATAGAGATAAAGGAGATGGATCTGATTGTAAAGTTGACAGGAGACTGGTTCTGTTGAATATAGGGATCGGGTTACATTCTGGAGAAGGAGATAAGGCATGGTTTTAAAATCCATCCTAAAAATACATGGAGGCAGGAATTATAATGAACACAGGTACCTGCAGGAGAAAGCAAGGGAGGCAGATGACAAAAGGTGTTTTGTGACATCACAACGCGAACCTCATGGTATGTGATAAATGCTTCTGTGTCATGACACCAGTACAAGGGCGGGGTATAGGACATAACGTATGCTTTGTTATTTCCCCATTGTCATGGTTATCAGTGAACATCTATGATAAATTGATTTATTTGTATCCCACTATTGTTATTTTTACAAATAACTCAAGGGGGCAAAAATATCCAACACACCAACCTCCTCATTTTGTCAACAACCCTGCGAGGTGAGTTGGGCTGAAAGAGAGTGACTGGCCCAAGGTCATGCAGCTGGCTTTCATGGCTAAGACAGGGTTAGAATTTACAACTTTCCAGTTGCTAGTCTGCTACCTTAACCATTAGACCAAACTGGCTCTCCAATATTTCCTGCTTGGTCAAGAAAATTAGTGCTGAAATGGACAAGACTTCAAGATTTCAAAATACAAAAGTGAAAATCAGAATTCTGAACAGACCATGTATGGCCTATGTAAAAAGTGACACATGGAACAAGAAATCTTACTTGTTACTTTTCTGTTTCTTTTAGTCCAAGATTGTCCTGGAAATTGCAGTGGAAACAAAGCCATACTTACAAAGCTCCTCAGCATAACAGTACCATTGATAGTTCAAATCTGTATAATGATGCACCTAGAAGGCTCTGGATTATATCAAGGAACTTAAATTCAGCTAAATAAGTTTTCAGAGATTAGTGAAACAGATAAAGAAATAGAAGTGGACCGGTATAATGAAACTAGAAATGGTGGGTTGGATAATATTTGGATGAAGACTTGAACTATACCTTCCTCCTTCACAAGATGTGGCATTTTAATAGAAGTAGATTTAGACTTTAACCAAGTTGGTTGTAAAAAGACTGACAAAAAACTTGATGAAATCCAAGAAAAGGTTAAATTGATAAACTAAATTAAATTGCATGATGTTGGAAATAGGAACTGGAGAATGTTAGCTTCTTAGTTCAGATCTTTGCTACTAGCCAAGTTCCTTAGGTTCCTTGCATACTGTTAGACAAATCAATGTACGATCTTCTTTCGGCTGATCCCATCAGAGTTCACCATAGTGAATCTTCCATTTCCATCTTCCTTGGTCTTCAGCATCCTCCTCAGTCACACCAACCTCCCACATATCCTCTCTCACCATCAATATACCTCCTCCTAGGCCTTCCTCTTCTCCTTCTTCCCAGTAGCTGCATCCTCAATGTAATCAATGTAATTACATTACAATGTAATCAATTACATCACAATGTAAATCAATGTACGATGGAGACAGTCATTAATTTTGACTACTTTCAGCACCATTATGCTTGTTTTATCCATTCCTTACTTCAATCTTCAAACATGCAACATGTTGAAAATGCCAAAAAATTGCCCTACTTTAGGCAATGAATAGTTTCTCCATCTCGTATTTAAAAAAAGCTTTTCATCATGTTAATCTGCTCGTGGTTATTGACTATTTATTGTTGTTCAGTCGCGCACTAAGTAGCAAATGAATCATTGTTGGCCAATGCTCCATCTCACCCACAATCTTTTCATATGGAAAAGATTGTGGGGGAAGGAATGAACAATCCAAAGGCCAATGTATATTTGACCCTTAAGCTTTAAAGCTCCCATATCACTCAGAATAATCATCTCATTTTTAGGTTGTAACAGAAGCTAGCTGTAGAAGCTCCTGAGATGGATTAGCACCTGGAAGTCAAACTCCAAGATGTCTTATGAACCCTCACTCCTTTTTAAGAAGTGAGATCAAATAACGCTGCTTCCTTCCGAATGGATGTCACCACTATGATGCCTCTGATCTGATTATGTGAGGTGATGAAAATCTTAGAAGAGCACTTTGAAGAGGCACGTCAAGGAATGATCAAGCAAAACAGTCCATCAACCTCATTTCATGAAACAACTTGGCTCTTCTTTTAAAGAATGAAGCAAAGTGGCAACTTTGCTTTTTGTTGCTTCACTTCCAATTGTAGAATAGCTCTTACAATAAGGATGAACAACTCTGTCTATGACTAGTCTGTGTTAACCTGCATTCTTTTCAAAAAATCTTTTTGCAGTGCTATTTTCTATATATTTAAATTCTCAAGTCACATACCTGAATGTGCCTTTTCTTTCAAAATAGATATTTAATTACATGCTTTGGTTAAATTGTTGAAAAGTACCCCATAACACTTGGAAAAATGAAGATCTAGTGAACCATTCAGCTGTAAACCAGATAATCCAAGAAATTCAGATGGTGTTGTTTTGCATAAAAATTTGTTGAAATTCAGTTTCAACAATCCATTTATTTTTCAATCATCATTCTGTCCTTTAAAAAACACTCAAACCAATATAGTTTTTTGTTCTGGCAAGTATTCAAAGAAGTTGTGCTGGAACTGGAATCCCACAAGAGACATTTATAGTAGAGAGGTTTTCTTTGCTTCAGAATCTGCATCCAAGAAGAGTGATTTTCCTTATCATTGCTCTTATGTGGTTCTTTTCTTTTCCAAGAAGGAAATGTAAAATAACATTTAAAAAAAAGCCAGTAACAGGAGGAAGATTTCAACTTGGGTCCTATAAGTTATTTCAACCCTCAACATAAATATATCTTACTACCTTATCAATAATTTCCACCAGTGCCATTTTTATATAAAAGCCTTTTCCTAAATGCCATGAAATAAATCTTTTGAGTAGAGCAATTCTTTAACAATAATATTATACGAAGAGTGAAAACACAGAAATAATGATGTTTATTACAAATCAAGTCCAACTAGAAGAGGATATATATGCACCAATTCTGGAAAGAAGAATAATCAGAATCAAAAATAACAAAAGAGAGCTAGCCCTAAAATGCGGTTTTATCAGTGGGCCTGGGGACGACTAGTGGAGATGGAGCCAATCAAGTACTGATTTGATTGTGTTGTTGATGCCATGGGGGATGGAGGTTGTTTTTTCTTATGGATATTTATTATTTGACCTTTTTTAATATTGTGAACCACGTGGAGCCATTTATGTGTTAGTTGGGCAGCTACATAAATTTCTTTAATAAATAAATCTTCAATAAATAGCAGATCAACATGAATTTATAAATCAAAATAAAATATTAATAGAAGCAGAATTGGAAGAACTGCAAAGATCTATCCAGGGCAAAAAAAAAAATGGAAGCCTTGCCCAAAGTAGCTCATACTGTACAAGCAAACCAGGCAGAATTGGCACTCAAAAGCATCACCACTGAATCATTTTCATTCCCAAATCAGGTACCCTCTCCTCTGCCTTCACTTCAGAAAGTATAAAGCCCTCTAGCAAAAAAAAAAAAAGGAACTGAAACAAAGAATAGTTAAGAACATAGAATACACAAACAGACATACCTATACCAAGAATAAAATTGCATGCACTGGATTTTATCACAAAGAAACAGCCAGCACAAGTATTAAAATATGCCAATGTTGTAATATCAAATATAAGCATCAACACTGCAAATTAACATATGGCAAGACCTACCTGATAATGAACAATCCAACAAAAGGAGCAGCACCAGGCAACAAGACACCAATTACCAGCTTACCAACAACTTTCAGATTGTTAACTGCCCTGGTAGCTAATGAGGTCCAACCGTATCTAGTTGAAAGCAAGTTATTTTCACCTGAGCAGAAAAGAAACTGTCC
>JANHZU010002274.1:92773-105219 GCA_032468055.1 Acrochordus granulatus | reverse complement strand
CACCTGAGCAGAAAAGAAACTGTCCAAACAGCAGAGGAGCAAAAGATTAGTTCCTAATTGACAATATGATCTTGGAAAACTGCAAAGAAAGACCCTAACAAGCTTTTTTTGCTTGGTTTTTTAAAAAATGAAACCGTTTTATTCTCATGTTTCTTCCTCTGAAATAGCATACAGAGGAGGAGGAGGAGGAAGAAGAAGAAGAAATAATCAAATATTCTCACTGCAATTTCTGGAGTTTATTTTTTTCTTTGATTTAATGAAACATCAGTCCTAAATAAAAAACTAAATCATTTAGCATCACCATGACCTTTCAGAACACAGAGTAAGTATTTGAATTAAAAAAGGGACAAATTGCTAAAAGATTTTACAGATAATGATATTGTGGCTATTTATTTTATTTTATTAATTTGCATGTTAAGCTTCAGGTACATCAGCCATACCTTTTATTAGTAACTTGGCTAAGGGGACCCTATTATTACAGAGTGAGATAAAACATATGGAGTTGCTAGTTCAGAGTAACCTGTATTTCATTTTTAAAACTGTCATATATTATGGATACAAGGAATATAAAGGTTTGTACCTGATGATGGAAGTACCCCAACATGGAAATAATAACAGCCCATCACAAGATTGGACGCAAAGTTATTCATCCTCCTTAAAAATCAATTGGATAAAAAATAAGGGAGGTTTTTTTCGAAGTGTGTGATTCATGAAGAAGCATGTTAGCCTTAGGCATGAAAGCTGGCTGGGTGACTTTGGGCCAATCACCGGGAGGCTGTGAGTTCTTCTCCTGGGACTACATAACAATTTCCAAAGTAGGTGCCTACTTCCCCCAAAAGATGTAACTGCTTTAAAGAGTTATCAGCAGGACCAGACAAGAATCAGAAGCACATCTCTACCTTTTGATAATAAAACAATGCACGGCCCCAACAATCACTATATTTGCCATTCACAGAACAAAACAGGTTTCAGCATTAACTTGGCATGATGAAAAACTGTGTCAGTGTAAATGTACGGTTTAGCATTAGGTGGAGAAAAACTTGCTGTTTTAGGAAGATAATATTGTGACACCTGGCTCGTGGCCGTGAAATTAATCCAGACACATTAGTAGATAACAATGTAAGCATGACTCAGAAGTATAATATGGCAGCTAAAAGGGTGGATACTTTTCTAGGCTGCATCTATAGAAATGGAGTGAGCAGAAATACATACATTTAGAATAATAGTTTGTTCAAGTATACATCACTTATACTTTGCTTTGAAAACTGTGTTCAGTGGATAGAAATCACAGCCTTCTTTTTATGGAAATGCACCTTTTCTCTAGAATAATCTATCAGGGGTTTTCCTTTTCCCCCCAAAATCTGCTTCTGAGGAATCAAGAACTAATTGTTATTAGAGGTGTATATTGATATCTTGGGCAGGAGGTGTTGTACCATTTTCTAATCAGAGGATATGTAACATTAGATCAAAACCTATCTATTGCATAGCTCTAAGTCAGGAAAAATACAGTATATACCAAGAATGATTTGTGATATTTTTGAGCCAAAACTAGTTAGCAATTAAGGGATTGTTAACTTGTAGTTACAGTGAAGCTCCTCCTTATCTAAGGGCCATAGTTGTGGAATATACCATACAAGATTATTTATATACTACTAAACTCTTGTGACTGTTTTATTGTTTGTAACCTTCAGTTGGGCTAAACATTCATCATTCAGTGACAATTTTTGAATCAATGTACCTCAAATTAATTAATGTATAGAATGTGTCAAAATCCAGGATCCGTGACTCCAATTGGGATTGAAATTTTGCAAAGTTGTGGCCACTTCAGTGCTGTTTCACTGCCACGCCACAGTTTGACATAATCAGCTGGAGTCACGTGATATTTCCAATACTCCTTCTTAGCTTCCCACAAGCAAGATCAGTGGGAAGGTGTCAGGAAGGTGGAAACCATCCCATTCCCACTGCTTTTTTGCCATTCTGTTTCTTAAAGAAATATCTCTGAAATGGTGACCCTATAGGTCACAGGTTTTCTAGTTGTTCTGTAATATCCAAGCACTCAAACACTGAAGTGGGAGTATAGTTAACTTTTAAGACTTCTGTCTCCTAGTTCTGCTTCTTGTAATGCAAAGGAGGAATGTGAATGGTCTGGTTGAAATCCAAAATAAAAATTGACTTAGTCATTGGATTTCAAAAGCGGGTGCCTCTTCTGATATCAAGTCACAACACTTGCTTTGAGAGGTAGTATTCAATGAGATTTCCTGCTGTTCCAAAATTAATAAAACTGCATGGGGTATCTCAGAAAGCATGATACTCAATCTCCCTTGGCAATGACACCATATAGTAAAATATGATTGGCTGTTCAGCATGTCAGATGATTTAGGATGCCACCACTTTCATGAATGAGTAGACCATTGATGGGACCCTATCCAAGAATGAACAAAAAAATAGAACCAGGAAGATTCGGTTTGACCAATTCCTTCTGTACCTCAAGGCAAATGATCTTGTTAATTTTTTTTTATAAGAAAGAAGCAGCTTATAAAATGGAAATGCTGGATGAAAAATCTCCCAGGAGAAATAAATCTATTTAACACTGTTTGGGATTTGGCACCTTTTTGAAAAAAATGCTATTTATAGAGCATCTTCTCCTTCCTTCCAAATCTCTGCTATTTATCCTACGAGGCAGAACATTTAATTCAAATGATCAATTGACCAGTTGAATGTTATTGAATGTAAAAGGCAGAAGCTGTAAAGTTGCTAATCAATCAATAGGCAATGCTTTATGTGCTGTTTTAAAAAAAATAAAGAGAAGTAATCGCTGACCTTTTTTAGTTTTTCAGCTCAATTGTTTGGATTGCTTTTATCCTTCATATTTAGATAGAGAGAAGCATTTTGGATATTTTACAGACTTACCCTGAGTGCAGCCTATTCCATCTGCTTTTATTTCATTGCAAAGAGGAATGCATTAATGGCTTAGACTTTATACTTGGAAACAATCATGTCTATCACACTGTGGTTATGGGGAAAATAATAAATAACAACATGTTTTATATCTTGATGTATTTAAATAAATCCCCCTGACTAATCTTTTGTAAGCTGTGGAGGGCTGTTTAGGCACTGAATAGGGATCACTACCATGGAAATTGGTCTTCACTGGTGAGCAGGCAATTGGAAATAATATGCAAATGTAACCTTCAAACAAGTCAGAGTGAAAGACAGAAAGGAACAGGATAGCATCTGTTGGCAATGGCTTGCGCAATCTATTTCTTCAGTCTAAATAAAAGAGGAACTTTAATGCTTCCCGTGTTCAGAGTTTAATCAGCAAAATAACTTTTGAACTGTGCACACCTGAATGAGCCTTGTGCATTAAATGTGATCTTGTGTGCGTGAGCGTGTGTGTGCTTTCCACTTCAAGCATCTGGCTTCTTCTCTAATCGTCCTCTATTTAGAAAGCTTTTTCTGGCTTCTTTGGACCAGGCAGAAAGATTATTTGATTCTCAGCTTGAATAACTCATCCATTGAGAGTTAGAATGATCCAGGGGTTCAGGTCTTGGTCTAGGAGCACAAAACTGTGGATTCAAGTCCATCCTTAATCTCAAAAGCTCACTTTCTCTTACCGCAACATATCACACAGGACTTTTCTTAGGTGGACAAACAGGAAAAAAGGATTGTTATATCCGTCAGGTTTTGTAATGTGAGTTATAAATCCAAGAAGCAATTAAATGCATCTCAGCAGGAAACTTATATATGCATTGTTTACAGGCCATTGGTCTGTTTTAAATGAGAAAAACACATGGAAATGTCAGGGGAATGTTTCCAGATGAATGTTGTTCCTTCCTAGGGCCCAGTTCTTATTTAAAAGCAGGAAGAAAAAGTTCCTTGATACTTTGCTTGACATTAAATATCGACATCTGCAAAAGAAACAGAAAATCCTCCTTCTGTGATTACTCGGCATACCCCTGGAGAAAATTAATTCAGTGTGATTAACGTCCTTACAGTCGCCTCCAAAAGATGCAATCTCGAGGTGTCACTGGAAGCTGCCTCCTTTTTCACAACTGCTGATGGTACCAAAAAGAACAATAGGGATAATCAGTTATTACTGAGCTGGAAAGCACATCTCAGACCTTGAGATAGCATTCTTGCAATCAGCATAAGATCAAGAGAATTCCAAGTGACACCTCCCTATCTTAGCTGCCCAAAGTGGTATTGAGAAACAAAATGTGCTCAAGGAAGCATGGACAGAAATAGCAAGGCACTGAAAGAGCAAGCCACATCTCTGACAGGAGTGATGCTGGAAAATAAAATGAAAAGCTCACAACTCCAAATGGAAGGAGGTATAGCAATGAATCAAAGACTTATCAAGTAAGAAGGAGCTATAAATGTTATTGAATTCAACACCCTGCTCAGTGCAGAATCCACTAGAACAGCTCTATCAGAGGACCATTCATTCAGCTTCTCTTTCAAAAGCCCCCATCTCTGTTGGGATGAAAAAAAAATGAGACAAACAAAAGTAATTCTAATATACTGTTTTAATGGCTGTATATGTTTCCAAGAATTTCTCCTTCTGAGCACCAAAGGTCCTGACCTTGTATTATATCTAACAGTCCTCTCGGGGGCTGTCCCTCCTTCGCTTGATCATGCGTAATGACTCAAGGTTGATCCCCCTCTTCACACATGATTCAGTCCTGGTTTACTTCCCCCCAAACTCACTACTTTATGTGGTCCCCTGATTTTTTTATGTAGGTTATTTATTTATATAGCATATGGCATATCATACATGGATGTACAATATATATATATATATATATTAGCATTTAGTTTAAAAATTAAACCACATTAAAATATAAAATATAAATTAAAAAGATCTGTCTTCAAATATCAATGTCTAGGCCATCTATCACTGAAGTGCATCATTATTTATGAGGAAACAATCAAAAACGGGGCCAGAATATGCTCTCGGTTTGCAGCCAGTCACGATGTGCTCTATCATTTGGTGCGAGGCCCCACAGTCACACTGAGGGGAAAATGCTATATCCCATTTACACAGTGAATCCTGGCAGACTCCATGTAAGGTGCAAGTCCTGTTCAGAGTTGACCATTGCTGGTGGGGTAATTCAAAAACTGGGGCCTTTTGAATATGATTGTTTATATATCTTTCTGTAACTGGGCGATCAGCATTCTATTTTGCTTTCTATCGAGAATCAATGTTAAAGTTATTGTGCAAATGTTATGCAAATGCCAGTGGGCACTTCCTATATTTAAGCCATCCAATTGATAAATAAGGAAGGTAGACATGCACTGGTAGAAGTGAGTTGTTCATAATTTTTCTGTATTCTCTCACTAATGGGTCTTGCCTTCATAGGGCTGGAAGCGCTATATGGCTCAGAGCAGGAAGCCAGCAGATAGGAGTGGTTTTAATGCATCTACATAGAATCTTCATAGTGCCATTGAGTCTAGCATCTAAGTTACTAGTAGCTGTTAAGCTATACAGGGGTGTGAAGCTAGTTTGCCTCTTTGTGGTGCACCCTGGGTAGCATGAAAGCAAAGAACTAGCAACTGTTGGCAGTCAGACTACCTCATAGATTTCCTGGCTCTCATATAGATGGAAATGAAAACAAAAAATAACAAGAGAGATCAGGAACATCATCCACATCCACCAAATCAACATTGAAGGGCTCAGCAGATCAAAGACCCAGTATATTTCTAAACTTTATGTAGGTAAGTTGCAGGAAAGCTGATTAGCAAACAGTAGCAGAACAACTATTTTATAAGCAGAGAGTCTTTTCTTGGCAAGATTTGGGGAAGTAGCTTACCTTTGCCTTCTTCTTGGGATTCTCAGAGAGAAACTGGCCTGAAGTCACTCAAATGGCTTTGTGTCTAAGGCAAGACTAGAACTCCCAGCCTCCTGGTTTCTAGCCTGATGCCTTAACGACTGCACCTACTTGGTTCTCAATGTTAATTTTAACCTCTTTAAATGTAAATGAAACCACGTTTGCCACTTTTAGATTTTAATCCTTAGGAAGCTACTCAAATGTTTAGTTTGAACTTCAGCCTGAAATAAAAAAGAACGTAAACCATAAACCAACAATAGTGTACAAAGATTCTCTGGCTACATGGGCATTTTGGAAGTTGTGGAACAGCCGTGGAACACATCTGGAGAGTGTCTATTTAGGTAGGACTACCAAGTTTAAATTGAAAACTTTGAACAACTACTAGTTGACAGTAAATCATTATTTTTTTCTTTATCTTTTTGTTGCTACTTGGAGGTGGTCCTAAGTTATGTAGTCAACTCAGATAGTCCTAAGGTTGGGAAAATCTGTATAAACCAGTAAAACCATTGCAGAACACAATGCAACAGATTAGATAGGAGGTCGGTCTCTTCCAATATTCAGTGGACTTTGTCTCTTTCCTTTGCAAGGAAAGGTGAATCACATGATGACCAAACTAAGGAAGCAATATAACTTTATGTAAGGTGAACCCTGGTGAACTGGTTTGGCCTTTGAAAAGCAGCCATGGATTAAAGAAAAACTGACTTAGGCTTAGTGATCTCAGCTGACAGGTATTCACAGTGAACTACACAAGGCAACGCAAGCACCAAATGGGGATTATTTATTTAAAAAATAATTAAGAAGCATCTTTCAGTCTAACAGTTATATAAAGAAGATCTCAGTCCAAATTAACTCAATGCAATTGCTGTTATTACTATTTTAAACTATGTTCATGGCCATCCATCCAGGTGCAGCAATTCTGGGTGATTAACACTAATAAAACTAAAAGAACAGAAATCCAAACCAATGAAAAAAGCAATTACAGCAACATTCAAAAAAACAATGTACAACTCTTCTATCCAACTCAAGCAACAAGCAAAGAGGGATCATTGAACCATCTCAATGTTTGAGAGAAAATCAGGTCTTTAATACATTTTGAAGAGTCAAAAAGGTCCCAATCCAGATCTTGGGGTGAGGTGGAGGGGAAATGCTGGTCCACAGAACACAGGAGGCACATCTTTCAAATCTCAGCTTGGAAGACATCCCACATTTAAATGGATAATATATTGTATCACTTACTAGTTCAGAAATAATGTCAGCTACCAGCAACTGACTCCTTATGTCTTCTCATTTTTGAAGTTCTTGGCATGATACCTGGTACTGCCAGGTACCAGGTACCATTATACCAGGAACTTGGTATAATGCCAAGTTCTTGGCATGATACCTGATACTGGAATCTGGGTTGACCATGACTTTACTTTCTTCTTCTGGAATACTGTTCATCAATTTTTGACTGCCAGTTGACTTACTCCTTGAAGCCATTTTGTGTCCTCTTTCTAACAAATATGTGCCCCCCCCCGATTATTTACTGTGGTGATTCTTCACCCACTAACCTGCTAAACCAGGATAAGATAGTATACAGTTCATTGCAGTTGGTCTGGGGTTTCACTAGAAAGCTTCTCAGCTCAAAATGTTCAATCCAGTTTCTTTAAATCGCAAAGGAATGTAGCCTAAAATTACTACCTTAAAGACCTGAAAAGAAGATGACCTGAATTTAATAGGATCATCCCTTCAGGGATATTAGACAGAAAAAAATGAATTATATTTGCTTCAGTTACTGTATTCACAAGTGGTTTAAGACAATCTTCCCATTTTGAAGGTAAATTATTTTATTTTTTAAAAAAAGTAAATATAGTATCACAGCTAAGGGTGAATAAACCTGTCAATTTGGGTTTTCTTCAGCTGATTATTATTTTCCCAGAACAGCGTTGGTTTCAATCTATTTCTATAATAGTTTTTTGTGAATTTAATTTTGCCTTGGAAAATCCAGAGAAGTCCAGATTACAAAATGGGTATTTTGGTTGATTCACATATAAGTTGGGGAGGATCAAATTCATTTTGCAAAAAGCAGATTTGAAATAATTTCTCCTCCATTCCCAGTCACACTTTTAATTTAGAGTGGGGTGCAAATGGCTTCTAAAAAACTCTACCCAAATTCTGAGCAGGGAAATTGGAAAGAAACACCTATCAAATTTCTCCAGGAGGAGATAAAACCTCTAACATGTTCTAGAATTTGGGGTCACAATTACCAATTGTGATTAGTCATTTTGTCCCTTCTCATAGCATTTCTCCCCGTGTTGACAGCCTGGTCCCCACAATACCCCAGAGTTTGTGCAGTTTTGAAACAATGTGGGAAAAATAACTGAAATCTTTCTGGCCCTAAGAGGGATTTCCCCCTTGAAAATGTACTCCTTGGAGTTTGGAGGTGGCCCCAGCAGAGATTTCAGGGCTGAAGCAGAGGAATATCTATGGTCATCCAAGATACTTTGGTGGCATTCAGAGATGCTACTCCACAGCAAATCAAATGCTTTTCATGGTAGTCATAAACTCCTGAATTGCCTCAGACTCCAACTCCAGAGAAGACTGATTGAAGTCCCCTAGAACCATAAACTTGGGGAACTCTCTCACCAGTCTAACTATGAATTTGGGAGTTTTGGCAGGTAGCTTGCTGTGAATGAACCTGATCCAGATCACTGAGGGCCTAAACATGACAGTGATCACACACTACAGTTGCTTTTTTCATGTCTGGGTAATGGCAATATGATCTGGAATTGGAGAAGACTATGACCACTCCCTTGTCATGGTCAGATTATATTTTGGTTGCCTTAAAATTTTCTAGGGTTGCTTCTCACCATAGGGAAGCTCAACCTGTTCTCTCAATCTACTCCAGGTGCAACTAATGGACCTTCCTGGATTCCAAAAGGACCTTGGGGTTGTTCCTGAAGATCTGACTACATCGCTGCTTGGAACAAGGGAGAAGCGATGGCCTCAGATTGCACAATGCAGCCTGTCTCCTTGCAGGGATCCAAAAGCTTTCTTTATTTTACAATAAAGGTGAGGGAAGTGAAATGGGAGAAGAGATGCCTAGAGCACTGCTAGAGGATGGCAAGGAGTAAATTCATCCAGCAGAAATTAGAATTGCTATTAAGGCCCATCTCACAGAAGTAAGGGCAGCAAAACATTTCCCTGCCCTAATTTCATCCATAGATGAAATCCAGTGTCCCTCTCCAAAATAATCCTGATCTTCCTGAGCGGTGTCAGTCTGGAAACATCCTTGTAGGGTCATTGGTAGGACCCAGGAAGAAAGCTTTTTTCATGTTCTACCTGCCAATTATGCATTTTATTTCCATTATCAGTTGTGTTTTAACTGCTGTTAGCCTTTCTGAGTCACCATGGTAATAGTGGTATGAGCAATCACATACATATATACATACAAATACCCTTCCATTGTTTTACCTTCGTGAAACAATGTGGAAGAATATTTGGAGAACATAATGAAAAAAGGCTTTCATTTTCACAAATGTAAGAAAAAAAGAATTGAAAACCATGAAGTGAGAATTTTATTTTTAGTTTCTCACTTGCTTAAGTCTGCATTCAATTTCATACCACAAAGTCCTTTTGGAAAGAGATAATTGTGTTTCTTGAACACTAATCCAAAGCATTTCTTTCTAATAATCTCTATATGGGAAATTCTTTTATATCCAACTTTAATTGAATCTATGCTTGGATTTCTCTCTCTCTCTCTCTCTCTTTCTTTCTTCCTTTCTCTCTCTCTCTCCCTCTCCCTCTCTCTCCTTCCTTCTGTTTCTTTGATGCTTTTTTTGACTCCCACTACATGTGTAACCAGAAGTTATCACATAGATTATCATTAATAATTTTATGCCTTCAAATCAGTTTTCACTCCTGGTAACTATGAAAAAAATAAGGGAAAGATGGGAAACTGAACAATATCTGAGAAAACATTGTCAACAGATATTGCCTATCTCTGTCTTGGAACAACACCTTATCCCAAAGGAGAGAAAATATCACAAAACACAAGATTCAACCATGTAATTTGAATGTTATATAGTGTCACAGCATCATAATATTCTTGAGAGGATCACTAGAGATAACAGGAAGGAAAAAAAGCTGTATTAGATCAGCAAATAGAGGCCATCAGAAGAAATCTAGCTAACACATTTTTGTTGTTACTATTGTTCAGTTGCTAAGTCATGTCCAACTCTTCATGACCTCTGCATCATTCCAGGCCTCCCTGTCCTCTACTGTCTCCAGGAGACAGAACAATCCAGCCAAAGTTTATTTTTTTATTTGCTCACACTGTATAGACAGAATCTTGCCAGACTAGACCTATACTACTCTTACCCTAATGGGGTATTCTAGGGAGTGGCTATCCTAACTCTCTTCTTGTATCTCTAATCCAGCTCTGGTCTGTGACGTCTTGTCTCACCCCCCATTCTGGAATGGGCTCCTACCTTCCTGGAAACTGCCACTTCATTGTAATCCATCACACTACCTCCCCCTTCTTAGGCACAATCTATCACAATAGCTGAGACTTCAACTGTTTCCATTCCCTTATTCCGTTTAGGTTTTTCTGCTCATGTATCATTTATATCTCATCTTCTGAGATTTGGACTCATCAGCTGACTCTGATATATAGCAACTTAGCATTTTCTTAATTATGTATTTAGCTTCAGGAATACAATATATTTCTATTTTCATAAAACATTTTATTTTTTTTAACCCCACAGATTAATTCTTTCTCTCAAATACTACCTGACCAACAGGTCTAGATAAAGTTTAGGTCTGATTCATTAAGTTCTTATGATTCACAATATAGCCATTCTCCACCTGGGGGACGTTAGAAATCATTGTTTGTTTAGATTAATATTAAATTGCTATCTTGATTATGGACTTAAAACATACAGGCATATTTCTTCCAGTGTGAAACTCTCCTTATATCTACATGGTTGCAAAATTAACCCAGAGTACTGAGTTTTAATTATTCAAAACAAGCCTCTCTAGATATTTTATGCTGCGCCTAAGAAACATTATTGTACACTGGAGAGTCGCTATATTAAAAAAGCACCAAAATTATGTCTATCAATTAACAATATTATTATACTTAAAGTCTTGAAAAATTATTGAGATATCTTTGTTCCTATACTGGGAGAAATGTAAATGGAAAAAGAGAGTGGACTTATTCCTTTTCACTGTCAATGATTAATTAAAGGTTTTCTCCATGGTAGGTCTGTCTTTATGGCCAACCATTTCTCTTTTCTCCACCTGTTACTTGGGCTCTCAAGTTACAATTAGAGGATATAAACATTGCTGTAGAACTTCAAAGAACCCAAACAGGACTTTGTGTTCTGGGATAAATATTTGTTTGTCTTTAGAGATGCTTCAAACAAGGCATGTGTAATCTAATAAATTAATAAACAAGATTATTAATTAATAAAGTAATAAACAAGACAGAGTCTTCCAGTGAAGCATGTTTCTCCACCTAGAATCCTTCCAAAAGCATGCTTGGAGACATCCTAGTCACGGCTAGTTCAGTTGAGCGGTTTATTTATTTATTAAATTTCTATGCCGCTGAAATCTGAAGACTCTCGGCAGCTAAGAAAAAACAAACTTTAAAAACATCAATTAAAACATTAAAAAACATTAAAATAAAATAAATTTAAGAAGTTTAGCATTGGGAACAATAATTACCTTGTGTCCTAACATAATTTCCCATTCTTAGAGTAATAACTCTAAGAGTAGAGTAATAACATTCTTAGAGTAATAACAAGAATAATAACTTTGTATGACCAAGCAACAGACCCAGAAATAATGCATTCTACTACTAAATTATTGGGAGCCTATGAAAGAGTGAGTTCTTCTCCCACCTTGGGCACAAAGCCAGCTGGGTGATGATGAGCCAAGTCACTTTCTATCAGCCCTAATAAGGAGGCGATAGCAAACCACTTCTAAAACAACCTTGCCAAGAAAACTGTAGAGAATTGTCCAGGCTGTCTCCAAGGATCAGACATGACTGAACGGAAGGAAAAAAAAATACTACTGAATCACTGACAGCCAGTTTGGTGCAGTGGCTGAAGCATCAGGCATCAAAACTAGAAGGCAATGAGTTCTAGTTCGGCTGTAGGCATGAACCCAGATGGGAACTCTGGGTCAGTCCTAGGAAGGAGGCAATGGCAAACCACTTCTGAAAATATTACCAAGAAAACTGCAGGGACTTGTCTAGGCAGTTACCAGGAGTCAACACTGACTCAAAGGCACCCACACACAAATACACAGACATACACAGACACTATAATAAACTATGAACTTTTATCATGAACACTATGTGTTATGCACACAAATATTTGGATTCAAGGACCTAAGTTCTAGTTATCTCCGTTCCTTTCAAACCATGTCTGTGAAGACTCTTATTCATCCAGGGTAATTGCATCGCAACAAAAGTTTAAAAAACAGGCATCTGGATTGGATTTTTCTCAAGTCGAAGACATTTCACCTTTTATCCAAAAGGCTTTCTCAATTCTGAATAGAACTGGTAAGAGAGCTGGTATATACTCTTCTAGGAAGGAGGAGTTGAAACTAAGTTCAATTGGTCAAAGTGACCAT
>JANHZU010002274.1:7391-18360 GCA_032468055.1 Acrochordus granulatus | reverse complement strand
AACCAGCTGCATGAGGAGAAAAGCGGGAATCGACACTAGACCTGCCCGGATGGGACGCGAGCTGGAACAGCAGAGGGAAGTCCAAAGTCTGAATGCCATAGTTGGGGGGGTGGGGAATAATTGTAAGTATAGAATTAAAACCATGATCTACTGATAAAAGTATGTATACACCAGATGTATTGTCCAAGGTGTGTACATACTTATCAATAGATCATGGTTCTAATTCTACACTTTACTATATTCTTTACTATATTCTATTTCTACACTTAACTATTTTCCTATACACTTTACTATATTTCTATTGGGTGCAGTATATTCCTTTTCTACTGGCTGTGTACTTTGGACACACACTTTACTGTTGAATACATAATTTTGTTTATTTGTTTTATGTCATTATTTTATTTACTGCTACACTGAAAGCTGCTGTACCGGAGTCCAATTCTTTGCGTGTCTAACCAGGCTTGGCCAATATCTGTATCTGTAAGGGGGCAAGGTGTAACCCTCCCTGATGCTTTGAGGATGATCTAGGGTTTTTTTTCCAGGCTGGAGCTACCAGTCTGAGGAAATTCTTGTGGAATACCCATATTGCAATAAAATAGTACTGAACTCTATATGTGTGAGTCTGGTTGTTCATTCCTGACTGTTATCCCATTTCCACCCAAACTTATTTTCAGTCTCACTCACCTGCATTTTATTATGTACAGCTATTAGGACAAAATCAAATAACCAGTACACACATCCTGAAATTGCAAATGCTGATGCTCGTGTTGACTGAAGGAACATCTCCAGTGAAATGACTGCTGAAATTCTATCTTGGTAGAGAGAAAGGATGCAGGTCATTGAATGTCCTTTTTCATTGACCAGGATCCTCATCTCACCCCCACACACTGCTTTTCATAAATTGCATTTCATTCACTTACTTGGTCCCATGGTATATCCAGACATGAATATGACAAATAAAATGATAATCAAATAAGTTAAGTCGATAGGAGATATCTGTGGGAGAAAATTGGTCACAGTTGAGTGAAGCGTCTATGAAGTTACCAAGTTTTTTTTGGAAAGGGTATTTTGTCTTTTTGACTAGGGAAACCCTAATGTGAAATAATCTCCAGGTTCTAAATGATGCAGACAAGCAAATTTCTTAGGGAAAAACTTATGTTCCTGCTTTCCTACTCCCTAGATATTCAAACAATTAAATTAGGCACTGCTTCTTCTTTTTAATAGACATTCTTGAAATTTAATCGACTATAAAATAAATTCCTTTAAAAGTGTTTCATATGGGGAAAAAAAAGTACTATGAAATTCTCAAGGGTGGAGGAGGGTGGTTTTGTACATATTCATTTACAAGGTTGCCAAAGAAGTGTCTCAGCACAGTCTTTAACTGGACAATCTCCAGGCACCTGTTTCTTTTCTGCCTTCACACATTTCCGTTAAACCTGGAATTATCCGATTACTAGGTTGTAAAAAAAAAAGAGGAAGAGGGAGATTTGTACTTTCAGACTTGCAAGATTCTGGAATGTAGCCTTACAATAAAGTAGAGTTAGCTTATCTGATTGTGTTTCCTATCTGGTTTACTCAGGAGAGCTGACATCAATCTTGCAAATCTGAAAGTACAAATCTCCCACTGTCTCTTTTTATAGCCTGATCAATTTAAATCAGGTTCTTCTTAGCTTTCTTTCTCTGACCGTTAAGCAGCTGAGGGCTCCTCAGACTTTTACCTGAACATTACCTAGGTAGCATGTCTTTCCTCATACCTCAAGGTCATTCCCAAGTATCATTATAATGTGGGACTTTTTAAGAAATTTGGATAGTGAAGAGACTGCAAGTTGATAAAGTCATAAAATAAGCTGAGGATTCAAAAAGGCTTTGAAAATGACTTAAAAAGCTGAAGCCTCCATAGCAATGTTGAATTCTAAAGCAACCTTTTTCTCTCCATAATCTATTATTCAAAAGTTCAGGCATTTTCAGAAATCATTGTTCCTATCTATACCTTTAAAAAAAATATCCTGAAATTTTGACAGTCAGCTATGATTTTAAGTCAGTTTGAATCATTCTTAGCTCTTTTCTCCCTCTGTGATACTTTACCTGATATAGCAATGCTTTAAGCACAATGCTAATCACAATGAGGCTAGCAGTACAAATTGCAAGACCAGTCAGAAAAAGAATCTTTCGACCCACGTAGTCAACAAAACATGCCTGGAAAATATTAAAGGTCAGGAAATGTTAAAGAGAAATAGGTTAACATAGCAGCTAACTATAGGAGAAGGTTTCAAAGAGCAAGTAACAGCCAGGAGGACTATCCAGGAGGGCTATATTTAATTGTATGCAAATCTACCTTGTGCCCCAATAGCACCCATTCCTGGACTGGAGGGCCCTCTTCATCACCACTTAAACTTGAACATGTCCTGTTTGGAATATCTCAATAAACTCTACATGGAAGACCACTTTGGAACTGCATTTGTCCAAAATACAGCAGCATAGTAGTGATGGCTATACCTCAATACGCCCATGTAACATTACTACTTGCTCCTACTGATTCCCATTGCTTCTGGGCTTTAGATTAGATGATTTAAAGAAGACCCCAGTATATGAAAAGTATATATATATATTTCTGGTTATTAGCAAAAAGGAATTGATTTGTTAAATGATCCAATTGTTTGTTTTCTTGGCATCTCTCAGGAGTCTTCTTTAACATCAAAATTCAAAAGCATCAGTAGCCTTTTTTCCCTGTTTCTCAAAGTCCAACTTTTAGTTCCAAAGAAAGCCAGAAGGAATACCAAGGTTCGCATCATCCTGAGCTACACTTCAGTACATTCATGGGCAGTTTTGAGGCTGGTGTCATATCAATTTGTCATAAGTTTTCTCTTCTTCAGATTTAGTCTTGTTTTTTTTCACTTTCATTACTAGAGCTTGCAAATCATTTGTATTTTCAGCTATTAGAGTAGTATCATCAGCATACTAAAGTTCATTGATCTTTCTTCTTCCAGTTTTAAAACCATGTTTATCTTCTTCCAATTCAGCCTTTTTCAGTATATATTCAGGACAAATATATGTTTTGAATTTCTTTGCCAGATTTATGCTTGTCTATCTCGCCAAATGATATCCAGATTATGGTTTCCTGTCATATATGTATATTTCTAATGAGGACAGTGCGATGTTCCACAGTTTGGTATGGCCGACACAACCAAATACCTTTCTTTAATCAATGAACCACATATTGACTTCTTTTGGGTAATTTTTGGCTTTCTCGATTATCCCATGTGCATCAATAATAATGTCTCTTTTCGAAAATCATCTTAAACATCTGGCATCTCCCTTTCCATATTAAGCTTTAATCTGGATGATCCTAAGCATTATTTTGCCACCCAGTGAAATTAAGGATATTGTAGGAAAGTTTGTATTCTTACTTTATTTCTATAAGTATAATATCATTACGTGCCCTTCCAACTTGGTAAGGAATGGAGCATCAAACTTCATCTTCTGGTTTTAGAGTTTCTTGTAAATTCTCTTAAAAGGAAATATCTTTTAAATTAACTTGGATGTTAATAACTTACTGTGCAAATGTCAGATTATTCCTTCCATCTTTGCTTTGATGTCAGTTACTAATTTTTGACTGATGTCCTTTTAGCACACCAATACATATCCCCTTTGGATTCAAAGATATCTTCTCTATCTTTACAGATGTTGTAATACTCTTTCTTGTCTCTTCTCACACATCCCTGAATTCTTTGTTAAGTTTCTTTCAGGGATCATTGTCTTTCTTGGTTTTGGCTTCTCTTTTTTTGCTACTTTTCTAACTGTTCTAACATCCTGCTTCTCTTTCCTGGTCTTTGGCAATCTGTTCACACTTTCATCCTTAACAGCTTCTTTGATTTCATCCCACAGTTTCTCTGGTTCTCTATCAGCAACATTAAAGACTTCAAAGTGAATACATATTTCACCTTGAAAGTGGTGGGTACAGCTTGAAACTGTAGAAACTGGTGGGCTTTGTATTTCTGCTCTAGTTTTTCTTTAAAATTGTACACGGAGCAGTTTTGATAAAAGAGAATATTTGTAGCTCAGGGTTGAACTGGGGAGTCCTTGATGCTCTCTGAGCTTGGTTGTTTTCCTGCAGATACTTCACTACCAAACTAGGCAACAACATCAGTGCTCAGAGAGCAACCATGCTCAGACAGCACCTAGGACTCTACGTTGAGAGATAATCTGTTCCAGAATCCAAATCTGGTCATATACTTGCTGTTATAATCGAGCACTTCTGCATCCTTATGCCAATATCATCATCAATTTGAATTCTATGTAGTGCATTCGATGTATGTGTGTATACACATATGCATACACATGCATCATTTTGGTTGTATGAGTGTCAGCAATAAGCATTTCTGTTTCCTAAGACATACAACCCAATGATGTTTCCCTCCGTACTGTTTCTAATTGTCACACTCCAACCAGAAGCAGCCCAACTGGCTTGCATTTTCTGTCAATTTCTGATTGAATCTGCCCATAAAACTCATCAACCACCTCTTCTTCTCTCTGAATAGTTACCACTGAAATTTGTACAACTATCATATTAAAATTTCTGCCAATTCTAACTCATATTATTCAGAGATTCACTGCACCGTAGCCAAGTACTGTTCTTGCTATGTCCTTCCTGACTATGAAAACAACACTATTTTATATCCTGAGTGATAAACGCTATAATGTTCTGCTAGAAATTGTCTGATCCCAGTTAATCTCAATCTGCTGATGCTTACAATGTCAAAATATAATTGACTCTTCCATCTTCCACTGTGCTGAGCTTTACCGTGTTCTTGGTTCTTACATTCCTTCTTCTCATCATAATTCTGTCTTGGTAATTTTGGATTTTCTGTTCCTAAATGGCAACATCAGCAACTTAAAGTCCCAATAGCTTTCACCTAGCCACATCACAAACACCAGGGAGACTCTGAAATACCTTTATGTATTCCCCAGAATTCCGATCCTATCTGAGAAGCCCATCATCTGGCACGATATTGTCAAACTTTTTGGTTTCTCTCTCAATATGGTTTTCTTGTTTATTTTATTTTTTACAATTGTCTTCCTCCTTGTAGTATGATGCGATACTTTGGAATTGTCACCAAGATAATTACCTATCTATAGTGATCAGATACCCTGATGTGATGGGTTGCGGTGGCCGAGCGGTTAAGACGCTGGGCTTGTCAGCCAGAAGGTTGGCAGCTCAGTAGTTTAAGACCCAACCGCCTCTATGTAATGGGGTGAGCCCCCATTACTTGCCCAGCTCCTGCCAACCTAGAGTTTGAACTCATGTAAAAATGCAAGTAGATAAATAGGAAAACCACCTTTGGTGGGAAAGGTAACAGTGTTCCATGAATCTTGGCGTATAGTCATGTCAGCCACATGACCATGGAAGCATCTTTCGACAAACACTGGCTCCCTTGGCTGTGAATCGGAGATGAGCACCGCCACCTAGAATTGGCCATGACTGGGAGGTGAAAGCTTTGCCTTTTACCTTTATATAGTGCCTGCTTGCATTTGCTAGACAGATAAGCTTGGACAGTCTTGGATGACTCTTTTGGGAGTATTTACTCTTGCAGTACACTTCCCACATTCTTCATTCGCACCTCCGAGGAACACCCACCACCACCATGAGGCAGCAAAGCAGGACTTGAGAGGGATGTAAAACAAGAGACCAATATAAGTCTTTTTCAAGAAGGAAGAAATGCCATGCAGATAATCTATACAGATAGTCCTCGACTTATGACTCGACCCTGAAAAAGAGACTTGCAGATCAGATTCAAAGTTCCAACATCCCACCTACCCCCCACAGTCACATGACTGCATTTTAAACACTAGGCAACTGGTCCACAGTTATGGCCATTTGTAGTATCCCATGGACATGTGACCTCGATTTACTATATTTTTGCTGGAAATTTCCAGTTTCCAGCAAACAAAAACCATAGTGAACAGAGGGTTTGATGAATGACTGTGGCATTCACTTAACAACTGTGGTGTTCATTTTATGTCCATAGCATTCACTTAATAACCACTGCAAAACAGGTCATAAAATCAGGCACAGTCACTGATGGCTTGCCTTACGACCATCACGATGAACAACTGAAATTGCAGGCTCAATTACACTCTTATTTCAAGGTCTACCTGCATACTGAAGTGTGACATGCCTTATTATTTTATGTTGCATTAGCTTGAATCAAGGGGTTTTTGAAGAGCTAGTTTAAATTTGTACTTGACAGTCTTGAAACCGATCTTAAATATCAAGAATGTCTTTTTTTAGCTGAGGCTTACTCTTTAAATAATTTTTCATGGTCTGAATTCCAAATATAAATTAACTTCCATGGAATCTGCTTGATTACTCTCCTTACGGTATATTCACTTATTTTTTTCTTTCTTACATGTTAAAAAATTCAATATACAATATCTGGCTTTGATGTGCTTGGAGGATTTTTTTTTAAAGGGTTTACTTGGCTGGGTGGAACATTTATATTATGCAAAGAGAAAAACCAAGACAATTTGATAGCTTGTCAATGAATGCCAGCAGCAGAAACTCATAAGATGGGACAAGATGGCTCGGGGTCCATATGCAACTCAGGGCTACAGAATCTCCATTCTTGAATCAGAAGCTAAGAGAAATGGAGGAGACAAAAACTTACCACTAACAAAGATAAGAAGCAGAAAAAAATGTTTATGACTATTTTGAACAGCTTCATGGTGCTATACGGCCTGTTCAGTCCCAGGAATTTTTCAGTGCTAGCATAATACGTCTGAGAACAGATAAGAGAGCAATTAGAAAATTTGGGTAGATGGAAGAAGCTACTGAGGCTCTAGCAGGATGGTAGAAAATGGACAGCATTCAAAATACAAAACTCGTAAAACTGTAAAAGGCCACCTCTCTGCCATAGTAACACAAATTGCTCACCCTTTGGATAGCAGAAACTATTGCTGTTTGAAACACAGACAGGTCACACATTTCTGATCACCATTCCTTAATATCCCAAATAAGACCACATTTCCAATATCTCAGTATGATCCTTTGAGCCATCATTCCCCGTGCTCAGTACAGCTTCAATTTCTGAGAAACAGTCAGATCCCAAAATTTAAGTTCAATGTCATATTAGCATCTCTAACACGTAAGGATTTCCCCTTAATACACAAAAGATACAAAATGATCGCATAACTATATCATAAAAATTGTTTTTTTTTAAATCTCCTGGTTAAAGCCTTGTGTATAAAGTCCCCAGGCTGAAAACAAATCAATGCTGGAAGCACATCTAGAGGCCTTTAGACAGCATTCCTAAAAATTCTCTGAAATGGGAATGCTTGACTAACTACTTGCTACCCGACGTTTGATTCCTTCTCACTTATTTTATCTTTGGGAATTCTAACGACAAATCTTTTTTTGCTTGACTTCTAGACTGTATTCCAGACTAGAATACATCTATATAGCACAGATAGGCTTGTTGTTGTTGTTTTTTCAGATTTTTTAATCCCATCTTTATTATTTTTTTATAAATAACTCAAGATAATAAACATACCTAATACTCCTTCCTCCTCCTATTTTCCCCATAACCACAGCCCTGTGAGGCTGAAAGAGAATGACTGACTCAAAGTCACCCAGCCAGCTTTCATGCCTAGGGCAGGACTAGAACTCACCACCTCCTGGTGCTTGGCCCAAAGTCACCCAGCCGGCTTTCACGCCTAAGGCAGGACTACAACTCACCACCTTTCTAGCCTGGTACCTTAACCACTTAAACTATCTATGTTTCACAAATGGGTTTGTTTCTCAAAATAAGCTACGTTGTAAATTCTATTAATAATTTGCTTTTAATTCTCCGCCCAAATGTGCTTAATATGATCTGGTGGAAAATGGGGAAATGAGAAAAACTCATGGGACTATTTGTGCACTGATTTTTCTCTCCTGAGCAAAGGTTCTCAGATCCTGTTGAAAAATCGACTGTCCTTGGACCGTGTGTTTCCATGTGTAAGAAACAAATCTGGAGATGAAGAGAGGAAAGCTGCATAAATAGATAACTGTAGGATCAACAGATGCTGTTGTGAGCAAAGATTCCTCAGTTGGTTTTCCTTTCTTTTGAAAAATCAAAGACTGCATATGTTACCTCCAAAGGTGCCTCTACAAAATCAGACATTCTTGGTTTGGTTCCTTTCCTATCTGAAATTAGGACCTCATGGAGTTTACTCCATTCCAATGCCCCCCCAAAGCATTGGGCTTAAATTCCAATAAACCTTAGCTGTGTTGGCTAAAAAACCAGTATATTTGAAGACCATTAGAGGAAATCAGGCTTAGTGTTATTTCTTTGTGTCAATGGTCTGCCTCTTTTCCAATTCTGTGATGCCACAAAATGATGTGGCATTCATACATAGTGTTCTATCTAATTATAAGTGGCAGCAAAATTGGGAGGAAGCTGAGCATTTTTCATCCATTGGATTCTGGAGAGGAGCTGCCAGGCAGAATATTTTCTGACCTTCCCCAAGAAAAAATCTCTGAAGAGAAGAACCAGAAGTACACTAGTGAAATAAGTGAAATTGTAAATAAATCAAAATGCTGGGGGAAAAATAGTATTGAGTCGAGTTCTATTCTTATACTTCCTGAAATGGTTGGATCAGCTTTCTTTGATCCTACATGAATCTAGTACAGTGCATCATAACCTTGGCAACTTGAAGACATCTGGAATTCAACTCCCAGAAATAATCAGCCAGCATGCTGGGAGTTGAAGTCCAGACTTCTTAAACTTGCTAAGCTTAAGCCTATACAGTGTACTATAAGTGCACCAAAATTTATGCATATATATATATATAAAAGAATTCCACCACCATTCATTCACCTTATTAAGCTTTAAACATAAACCTACCTCCAGCTGTACCCTGGTCTAATCTGGTGAATTTACCAATGGAAGAGATTATTTGTAGTTCAGGGCTGAACTGTGGGGCTTTCGGTGCTCTCTGACCTGGGTTTTTTTGTTACCAAACTAGAAAAGATCATCAGGGCTAGAAGGGAGTGGGATTTGCTCTCTTTTTATATACTAGTGTCAACATTAGTGGGAGTGTTCTTGATGGCTCCTTGATTAGGCTGTTGTTTACTGTTAGCTTGTTTGCCTGACTTGGTGGTTCCTTGATTGCGGTACTGTTTACTGCTTGATCGTTGGCCTAGTATTAATCTTGGTGTTAATCTCTGCTTATCTGGATGTTGACTGCTGGTGAGGAGGTGCTTTGATTTCTTTGTTTCCTTTTTTGGCTTTTTGATTATCTCGTTTGAATGTAATGTAGGTGTTGTTTATCTCCATGGGCCTGTTGATGGCTGATTGCTCGGAGTGCCAAGCTTCCAGGAATGTGGACTTGGCTTGGTTTAGTTGAAACTATGGTTAGTTCTGTCCAGGTATTGTGAAAAGAAAGCAAACACCATTTCCTTGTATCACTGATGAGAGAGAACTAAGGATCCCACTGGTGAATTTACTCACATGTGTCATGAAATTGGACTAAAAATATTTCTGACAATCACAATTCTGATTTCCAAAAATGGACTATAAATAGAGGAATCCCATGTTGATAGATACAGATACTTTATTGGCCAAGCATGATTAGACACACAAAGAATTTTCCTCCATCATTTCTCCTTCACTCATTTCTTTCTTTGATGCCATCTTTGGATTCTTTCCTCTTCCCCACACTGGAGGGAAGGGATTCATCACGTTCACCAAGACGAAACTTACTGCTTGCAAATAAAATCTGAAATTAGGCTGACAGGCTTATAAAATGCAGCCATACCTTTATTAAATTAGACTAAATGTGTTCCAGTTTGAAAAAAAGCTGTTCATACAAACAGCATCTGGGTTTAATTGACCCCTATTCAAATTCCTCTCCTGGGGGCTTAAATCAAGGATCCTTCAATCAAGGGTTGGTAAAGAATTGTATTGACTGTTTCCCTTCTGAGACAAATAAATGAATTTTCCTGTTGAGTATTTCTTAATATTTTGAATATAAATCTGCGCAGCTCTTGAAAACCAAAGAGCTTATACTGGTGTACAGTATCTTATGTTCTAGAGGAGGAAGGGTTGTAGTCCATTACTATTATTCCAAGAAAAAAAGAATAAATAATGCTGATACAAATGTATATTGAAAGCCATATGGAAAAGAGAATAAGGGAAGGAAAAAAGTATGTGTGTGTATGTACTACATATCTACATATAACTCAATACTATATACCTACATGAGTGTGCGTGTATGCATATATATATGTATATATGACAAAAATAAGGGTGGATGACTAACAATTTTATAATAACCAGCAAATCCAAAATATCATATGGCTCCTTAAAATGGTGAAAAATGATTCAGTGTTACATATGGGAAATTAATCCCCCAAACAATTCCCAAGTATCTTGCTCAGAGCCCTAACATTTAAAAGTAGACGTATCTTCTCTTAGTTTATAATCCAAGATCTGCAATACAAGGAGTCAAATAAATCAAACTGGTAAAAGAAAATGAGAGAGAGAGGGAATAAAAAAGTTTGTTGGAATGTGTTTGACGTTAACTTTGTTTAACATGTTAGCTTTGTTTTCTCTACTATCACAATCAACTTGACTACCATATAGATGATTCCATGATCTGAAGTTGAATGCAAAAAGTGGATATAAAAAATGTCTATTCCCCCAGGCTCACTTAATTAGAAGAGGGGTTATGATAGCCTTTCAAAGATCCTTGTAAAAGCTTTGCTTTAGGTCACAAAGGTCATGTTGGACTGCATCAGTTTCCTCAGTATCACAAGAGCAAATGAGTTGAGATGAATGGGCATCTATAATTCTCCATCGCTTGGACTTAAGCAAAAGGTCTTCCCCTTTTTTTTGTCAATGTCATCCTCTTTACATCCTATATTGTTGCTGGACCTGCAAATTTCTTTGCTTAAGCAAAGGAAATAAGAGTTCAGAGATACTATATTGTG
>JANHZU010002273.1:164544-182900 GCA_032468055.1 Acrochordus granulatus | reverse complement strand
ACAGAGGCAGGTTATGATAAGGAACATTTCCAAACCACCCAAGAAAGACCCCCAGAAAGGTATTGCCAAGGGAAAAGGCCGTTTTGCCCTTGAGTAGTGGTGGCAGCAGATCCTCCTGATCCAACAGGAGCCGCCAGACAACGCCAGATAAGCAGCAGTTGATGGCCAGAATCTGCCTCAGAGCGGATCCATAGCAGATCCATTGCCAGAATCTGCCTTAGAGCAGCCACCCTTTCAAGGAAAGGCCAGATGAACCTCCTAAGAACTATACAGAAACAAGAGAGGACAGAACTCAAGGCTATGTGGAAGTCTCTATTATGCTCGCAATCCAAGGTTCCACTCTATGTAGAAAAATTTCAAGAAGACTGAAATGCTACTGTAATACCTAAAGCTCGTTTAGCAACTTTCTCTACTAACCTTTCTCCCTAATTCTCTGAAGCTACAAATCCTGTTCTTCTAAATTATTAAGAATTTTTTTCCTCCCAGAGGTTACTTTATTTTCAGTTGATATCATATAGAAACTGCATTAAAAAAGAAATTTTTCCATAACAAAATCACAAAACTGAAGCAATTTGCACATTTCATTACTACATTACATTAGTTCAATAAAGATAGGGGTCTCTTCTGATTCAGTTACTTCAATCTCCAAATATTCTCTTTAAGAGTCATTGTGCGAAGATTTGGCATTACAACGCATATATTGGTTCATCAGGCAGAACCTGATTCAAACAGTTTTAAACACAGGAGAATTTGCTGATAAGTGTTGAAAGTAAGGTTTATCAGATCTTTGGGCAACCACAGAAAAGCTTTTTTAGTGTCAGTTTAATTGGGAGCTAATGACAAGTCGATATCATCCATTATGGGTGTTAAGTTACCACAGTTTATGGACACAGAAGGAAAGCTGATTAGCTTTTTCTACTGCATTCAATATTGCAATGAAATTTCTTCATTAAAAATACTCAAAATGGACAAACAAAACAAGAATATCCTGAAAACAACGGAAGCAAACTCTTTCTCCAAGCTTACATAAAGCAGCAGTCTTTTGAACACTATTTGTAACTGAAAGAGAGAAAGAGACCTATTGACACAGCTAGTAGTAGCAGAGATGTGATCTTGATAATACTTAACCACAATGAAATCTTAGAGGTGTAAGATCAAATGTTGTGCTCCTGGTGTTCTCTAAGCTTGGCTGTTTCCTTGCAGACATTTTATTATCTATCTATCTGGGTATCTCCATCAGAGCAAGACAGAGTAGGTTTTGCTGACTATAGTGACTTGCCTTGCTACTCTTAGTGTGGGCGTTCCTCCTTGATGGTTCTTTGATTACGGTATTGTTTCCTCCCTGTTTGATGGTGCCTATTAGGGTGTTGGTTGTTGGGGAAGATATGTTCTAGGCTGTCTGTTTTCTTCCTAGACTTCTTATTGTATCTTTTGAATGATATGTAAATGAGGTTTGTCACTATGATGGCTGATTTGTCAGAATGCCAAGATTATAACACCTAAATAGCATCTTCCAACAAGTGGATACCCACACAATTAAATAGCTCACCACAACATACCCATTACAGCCTACAAAAAAGGATAATGCTCCCATAAATCAAAACCACTTCCAAAACAACCAGTAGACTCCTACAACCACTTGGCATCACTATAATATACAAACCAACAAATTTCCTCCAAAATATCTTATGCAAACCAAAAGACCCAGTAGCTCAAGAAGAAAAAATAGGAGTCATTTACAGCACACAAAGTAAGACTATAACAGCCATTATGGAGGACAGATAGGTAGAAGACTAGCAGACTGCATCCCTAAAAATTATCAGGCAGAGGACACAAAAAATAAAAAATAAACTCCTTAATTTCACTCCTCATGGACTGACTCAACCACAGTGTCAAGTGGGAAACTTAACATTTAAATCAAGCCAAATTCAGAATGCTAGGGAATCCTTAAAAATGCACAGTTGCTAATATGCTGGAGTACATCCGGTTCTAAGATTGGAGTGGGACGATCACCTCAAGTTGCTGATGTTGGAAACAACTTACTTGTCCCCATTTTGGTGGAGAACATGGGTTTTTCCTGATGATATTGAAGCTCTCACTCCATTCTGTGGAACTGAGGGAGGGATCATTTTTGTTTCCCTGCCCTCAGCAGCAAAATGTCTCCTTCAAGAGGAATTAACTTTGAAAAAAACAAGGCATCACCTTACTCCCACACATCTCTTTGGAGCCTATTGGAGTGTAAATTGCAAAATAGCATTTTAATAATTTAACTTAAATTGCAAAATAATTTATTTTATATTATATGGAATTATATAATGTAAAATTATATGGAAATATAATTTTAGAAAATTGCAGATAGCTCTCCTCCTCTTTCATATCATGCAACCTTTTCTTTTTATTGCTTAAAAAAAGAAGGCCAGGCTGCTGCTAGGAGCAATGCTGTTGTTGTCCTTTGTAAGGCATTCCTTCCACGTGTAAAATTTATGCCAAACCAACTATATAAAATAGCCTTTTGGTGCCAATTTTCTTTTCAACTAGTCAATTGTATAATTTCAAACATTTTCTCATTTAAGAATTGGTAACAATGAATAAGCTCAGTATTAACCTTTTATTAGAACACCCTTTTGTATTGGAGGGGTAGATTTATATGTGTGTAACATGCCTTCCTTTTTATTTTCTTTCTATTTTCCTTTCCATCTTCCCCCCTCTCTCTCTTTTGAACTACATTCATCATTTGAAGAAGCCCATGAAATAACATTTAATTGGAGATGGGAGGAAACTGATCTTTTAAAACTTTGTACCCTTGTAAGCTTACCTATCTCTAGATCCTAATGCAGAGAATACTTCACTAAAACAGGTCAGCATCTTTGACATATCTAATTCTACAAAGTGAAATGTTTAGTGAAAGGCTCAAATTGAAAAGCAGTTGGATCATATGTTTGAAGGAATTAAGGATGGAGAGACGCAGCCAAAAATGGCAGAATAGCTCATGTTTGAGCAACTTTTTAATGAATATCATAGTTTCATACATACAATCACGGCATGATTCATATCTTAGAGACCTTTACAGAATCAATATAATTTCCTATTTGAATTAATGTCACACTTCCTCAGGTTATGCACCAGCTAATCCAATTGCTTTATTCCACAATCAAGGTATAATTTTGCATTCACATATTAATAGGGACATGGGAGGAGAAATCAGACAACCAGTTTATAAAAGAATTTACAGAGAGTCACCAGGGAACATACAGATGTATTTAGGGTTGCATATAAAGCTGCAGTTTTATATATACTTCCCAGGTATGAAGATAATTATACTATTATTATTCTGAGTTGAAGCCACAGTTATTAGAACTAAAGTTGTTTTTAAAAGGTTTTGCTTCTTTTGAGTTGAGGATAAATGTTCAAATAATGTGTATCTGTACATTTAAGATCCACAAGGAAATAACAGTGGTTTATTGGCATTTCAGATTTGTGAGTTAATCCAAATTTTGGCTTTTTTTCTTCATCACATCTATTTACTAGAAGTAATAATATGGCCAAATTGGAGCTGACAAAGCATAAACTATAAATTTTCAAACTAACTTCGCAGCAATTTCATACTGTCAATGAAATGTCTTTCATAGAAATTTGACCATCCAATTTAATTTAATACCAAAGTAATTTAAGTTTCGCATATCTGTTTAAGAATAGCTTTAACTAGATGTTTGGCTCAGTGCTTTTCTCTTTGAGTGAGGTTTTAGGATCCTGTCTCAGTCTGCTAAGGGCTGCAAGGCTTTCCAGGCATCGGTGTAACAAAGTGATCCTTTTCTTTCAATCTTTTTCCCCCTAGAATGCCCCTATTTTTCTCAGCTGAGATCTAAATCTTTGTGCTTTGCACTTCACCATAAAAGCATTGTAAGCATTATTTATTTATTTTACACATTTCTATGCCACCAATTTCTGAAGACTCTTGGAGGCTTACATAGAGTAGTTATTCTTTATACAATTGTGTGAACTAACCCTCCCCCCGCTGGCTGGCGATGTTGCATCCGGGCATCTCCGCAGTTCCTGCTCTGCCCCCGGCAGGAGGGTGGGCTGCTTCCAACTCGCCGCTCAACTCTTTGCTGCTCACCTTCTCGTCACCCGCCTCGCCCATCCCACCGAAGCCGGCCAGCTCCCACTGAAGTGGTACCCGGTTTACCTACTCGCCAGTTTTTACATGCTTTCGAACTGCTGGGTGGGCAGAAGCTGAGGCTCAGTGACGGGCGCTCATCCCGTCATGCAGAGCTGCGGATTGAACCTGTCAGCATGCTGGCCATTTCTGGTTGACATAACTGGCGGCGCCACCACACAATAACAATAGTGCAGGACACAAGTGTCTGCAGGGTAAGGTAAAATATGTGGCAATAATCACAATGGTGCAATCAAAGCTCTGCCTATATTTAGTTGGGTTACATATGCAATGAACATAAAAAAAGGCAGAGCTTTGACCACATTGTCAAGAATATCATCTTGACTTTCTTGACCACAATATGCAAACACACCTGGTGCAGGGGTGGACATTAAGCAATTGTACACGGCAATATGTGAAGCCCCATAAAATTTTCAGAACTTGCCACCACACTCTAATTCCAAATGTAACTGAATGAATGATTAAGGATTGTATTTAATCCTTTAAACACTCTCATCCATTTAAAGTATTTTAAATGAAAAGAAATTGCCCTGGCCCTATCCACTTTTCAGAATGTAGTTCTTGGCAACCTACTTGAAGATCAAGTGTGTCTTTCAAGTGATAAAATACTGCATGCTCCTGCTCTAGTGCTTAGGAAGAAATGTTTTTCCAGAAGTGGAGTGGCAAGATGTGAAAGCGTTTGAAAATATTAAAATCTGTATGAAATGTGGAAAAAGTAAAGCATTTGCAATTATACTTGGCATGTCTACAATAACTATTTTAAATTGTTACTCCAATCTCAAGTTTTAAACTTTTTTCCTCAAATGTAAAAGGAGATGAATGAATTCTTCAATTATTTTTATATAATCTGTCACAAAGTAGTCTGACCATATGACTTTCCACCCATGATATTTTTATTTATATTTGAAACATTTGTGATTCTATAAGACTAAGGCATAAATGGGATATTTGAAACCACTGGAACTTAAAGATTAAACAGAGAATAACATCTTATAAACTAGGCATTTGATGGCTGTTCTTTCTCCACTCAGGCAAAAGATATTAACTGTTTTATATATCCTAGAAAAAACATAGATTCATTTGGAAGTATACCTTTTTCAATATATGCTGGTGTTCTCAAACCATACATCTTAAAGTTGCCAAATTTGAGAAACATGTTCTGAGCAATCTCCTACATAAGTTGATGTTGTTTAGCTTTTGAGATCAGCCACAGCCAGTTAGCTGATGCTACCGAATAAAGTGTCCTTTAATCTCTTCTGTGTCTCTTCTTATTTTGTAGCCTTAGACAAGCAGAAAAGAAAACAACTGGATTTCTCTTCGGGTGTTCTCTGTGACTGCAAGATCCATTTGTGTAGATAATAAAGTAGGGACAATGCATTTGAGTTAGAATGTAATTTTCAAGCTCCCCTCACCTCAATGAGACAAAGCAAACACAATTTCGAAATTAAAAGATTTTTAATTGGTCCTCAAGTTTCAATGTTCTCTGACAGATATTTATCTGGAAGTGATTTTCCCCCCTCATATACCCTTTATTTATTAAAACTATCCATCTTTTTCCTAAGGGATCAATCTATGAGATCATTACATGATATAAGTTGAACTGAGAGAGAGAATGACCATCCTCAAACAACCTAGTTGCCTCCATGGTCATGGGGAGTGGAACCTGGTCCCAATCCAATACAAAATCACTATCATATAGTACTTCTCTGCTCAGGTTCTTACACAGTGATAATATTTTTGAGCACTGTTTTATGAATATATACATGTAAGGAAAAGCTAGTTTTAAACTGCATCTAAGAATTGATCCTTCAATCTATTCCAGTTTATACAGAGATTTGGAAAGTGTCATTTGGTTAAGTTTGCATTATAATATGAATCAAAGAAAGTTCTGTATTGTCACTATCCTAGCTCTGGATGTCACTCACTAGATAACCTTTGCTATTTGAAAAACATGTCTGCTACCTCAAATAACATTTCATCCTCTGAGTTGGCAATCAGTTTCCCTAGGACCCTCCTAGAAAGATGGCTGCTCTCTAAAATATGATTTTATCATCACTGTTAAGCAGCCAGGTTTCCAGGATTCCTATATGGTCTAATATGTCACTTTATATGAAGAAGCAAAGTCTTGTGCACAAAACCTGAAAAAAGCCAAAAAAGTCATTAGCATGAGTTAATCCCTGACAGACTTTAGATCACAAATGGAAGTTTCAAAGTTCATCCTTCTCTCATTTAGTTTTTCTCCTGTAAATAAGAGCAAAACAGGATTAGGTTGATTCATTCTGTCAGGGTTATGTGACCTCTGCTATGGTCTGAATCATAGGGAAAAAGATGTTTCATAAATGTTGGTGGAACGCACAAAGAAAATAGAGTTTATATTTTCAGAGCACGTTTTAACTCCTAATGGTGCAAACCTGAAAGCTTTTTATCTTGATTCCGGTCTCATCTAGCTAACAGAAGTAAAAATAAAATGTTCACTATTCATGAACTCTCTAGTGAATCAATTTTTTTCAACTTGGGAATTAGAGAGTTGGACAATCTGATCTTCAACATATATAATTAGAAGAATGCTTCATTTTGTTAGAGACTGTTGCCAGTGGCAAATTTGCATTCATAATACTGCAGCTTTCTTGCCAGTATAATGTTTTTATTCATTTATTTATTAAATATATTTCTGTGATGCCACTGTCATAAGAACTCGATGGCTCACATAGTAAAAATACAGTATAATACTAGTTCTGTACCAAAATAGAAACATGCAAGGATACAAAGGACATTTTAAAAATGGCAACTGCAAAGCAAAACAGGGGAAAGCTCTTTGAAACACTTCAATCTTTAATCCTATTGAAAAAACATAAAAATATGTCAGAGAGTATCAGAATCTGAATATAAACTTTCACTCAGGCATGGGCTTTAATGTATAAGCTCATGAAATGCCCATAGTGTGTTTTTCGCTTTTAAAAACAGAAGCAGTATCTGGAGAAATGGAGCAAGTGCTCTGCCTGAGTTGGAAAAAAAAAGTGGAGAGAATCTCTGTCCCAACAGGCTTGATAAATGGCAAGCATAATTCCAAGAAGCCAGAGGAGATCAAGAAATAAAGGGGACTTTGCTTCAAGATTTAGCTTATGTCTGAAAAATAGGCAAATGTTGTAGCTGTGTTAATTTTTTCTTTTGCTGTGCAAACTTAAATCCAATATTATTTATGTATCTGTACAAGCTCAATTATTTCTTTCTACCAGCCTTGAATGATACATCAGACATATTCCAGAAGATCTTTTAGTTTCTTCTTTGAAAATCCTGATTTTCTTTCACCCAAGAAGAAAAAAACAGGTTCCATGAAGTCAATGACTGGCTAAGAGTTAGAGGTTCATTCTTGTTCTCTATTACTGACATTTGTTAGGAAATAAAAGAAACAACAGAGAGTTGGTTTGATGTAATAGTTAACACATTAGGCTAGAATGGCTAATGCTAGAAATGGAAGACTGTGAGTTTGAATTCAGCCTTGGGTATGAAACCAAATGGGTGACCTTTGGCCAGTCACTTTTTCTTATCCTTGGAAGGTGGCAATGGCTGTGAAAAAATTCTGAAAAACCTTGCCAAGAAAACTGCAGAGACTTGTCCAGGCAATCTCCAAGAATCTGACACAATTAAATAGAAGGGGATAAAAAGCAAGCAAATCCACAAAAAAGAACAAGAGACTCTCTATTCTGAACCTAGTCTTCATCCATGAGGGGATTTAATTGAAGAAAGTGATTAGTATCTTAAAGTGATCATGTGATCCTTGATTTTCTTGTCTAGAAAAATTATGAATTTTAGAAGAAAAGATTTTAACATTCTAAGAATGCCCATTGGCTTGAAATCCCAAAAAAGAAAATATTGAGAAATGATGGAAAATCCTACAAACTGAGATATTAAATTTGTAATAGAAAACAATCCCTTCAAAAAGGAAAAATGGAAGAAAACTAAAGAGTCCAGTGTGGATATATGCAGACCATCTCTCAAATGCTGAACAGACAAAGAGACATGTATAAGAAATGGAGAGAGAAGAATAGAAGGCAGTCTCCAGAAACTGTAGGAACTGTGTCAGAAAGGCTAAAGCTCAGTAAGAAAAGGAGTTTGGTGGATATGTTGGAAATAAAAACCAGTAAGGATGTAGATCCATTGCAAGAAGAAAGTTCTTCTGAATTGTTAATGAGTGATAGTGTGAAGACAAGACTCCATTCTGAGTCTGTCTGCTCTAAGCAGGTAAACGAAACTTACCTGTTCATGTTCATGTTTATGCAATTAAGGAAAATGAGCTGCAACTTAAGATGGACAAGGAGAAGTTAGAAAAATTTAAGCAAATGACAGATGGATTACAACTCAACATGTTAAAGGAACTAGCAGCAGTACTTGTAGAACTACTGACAATAATCTGCTGGAGAACTAGAACACTTCAGAACACTGAAGGTGAGCAAATGTGATCCTCATCTAATAGAGAAGAAAGAAGAACTATAGATCTGATTGTTGGACATATATATTAGTCAAAGTTTTCAAATCTTTTAGAAGTACATAGAGAGTTGTCTTTTAAAACATTAAAATAAAAAATCAATGAAGCTGATTAACAGAAGTCTGAGGACATATAAAGAAATTATTTCTTCACTTCATGTATAATTAACATACAGGATTATTACAGCATGAGACAATGGCCACTGATATAACAGTTTAAAAACTTTTAAAAAAGAAATGGACATTTTTTACTGATGATCAGTATACTGTTCAATCTTCAGTTGCTTTCAACTTTTTATGACCACATATCATCATTTTACAGTACTAGAATTGTCTGTTAAGAACTGTTTCTCCAAGATCTTCATTTAACATTTTTAATGGTCATGTTTTTGCAGCCATATTTTACAACAGGGAAAACCACATTGTCATTGTCTTAGTTCTTTACTATTTTGTTGAGAAGGACTGGTCTACCATGTACTATTACTCTTGAAATCTTACTGTTACTTCTGACTTTGGAACAACTTCCAAATGCCAGTTGCAAGGGAACAGAAGTAAAAGAAGGTTATGCCTCCATTTCATGCTTATAAGCATCTCAGAAGCATCTAGATGACAAAATGAAAGGATCCCTTTCATTTAAATGGTCCCATCCATTTACATAGTCATTAACCAAGAGATCTCCAGAGGTGTGATTATTAGGGGTCAGCATCAGGATGGAGAAAAACTGTATAGATTTAGTGTCATCTGTTAGAGCTATGATGATGTTTAAATAATGACTTAAATGGCATGGTGCAATCCATGTTATTTGTTTGATTGCATCATGCCACTGATGTCTTGGTTCTTGTTCTCTGTGGAAGCCTACAGCTAGATTCATATCCTTTAGGCTTTCTAACCATTCAAGATACAGATGAAATTATCTCAACACAGAGAAAAGTAACATTATCACCAAAATAAAAGCTATCTGTGAAATAAAATATGTTAATAGAAGATGCCTTTCTCATTGGTTATTACTCTCATTATTGTCTGAATGTGAACTCAACCTCATACAAGAATGTTTGCATTTTCTCTCATCGGATCACAACTGGCTTATGAAGAACTTTTAAAATTAAAAGAATATAGCAATTGGAGAAATAGAATAGCATAGAACAGAAATAAAATCAAATATTATAGTCATTGATAACTGGTGGAACCACTCTCCCCTTCAGCCACTGTATGATCTTCAGATTTCTTCCAGAATGAGAAAGATTTCAAATTGAGAAAGATTCATGGGAAAGAAAGGGCAAGGGAAGAGAAGACAAACTCCTATTATCTAAAGAAGTTCACTTCTGTAACTTTGAATTTAAACTAAAGAGACTCTATCATAATATTTAATAGTTATTAGTATTTTGGGATCAATTGCTTTTTTGTATATGATGTTTTACTCTTCAGTATCATTGCTGTCCTGTGCCTCAGACATTTTAATTGCTAAGTGCTGTTACAAATCCTCATCCGTTTTTCTCAGCAATGTTGGGTGGCATGTTTAAACTTAAATAAATAAAAGTGATATTTAGAGATTTTATCTAATCAGGATTCCACAGTGGATGACAAATTGCCCTCTTTTAACATATAATTAATTACTCTGAAAGGCATTTTACCCTTCAGCATAGGAGGGTGGAAGGTTAAGTGAAAGCTTTTGGTATCTTGAATGTGTGTGGTTTGTGACTGGAATTCCATGAAAAAATCAAGAATAAAAACAGGCTATTGAATATTGGTCTAGGATTACAGCTATGGTATGATATCATTACTATGTATTTTCAGAAAGCATCCCGACAAGCAAAGGCCCAAGTCTTTTTTCTGTGATTGAGAAGATGCTGATCTTGTACGACTTTTTCATTTTCAGCATGACTCTACCAACCTTTCTGTTTGCTTTCATTTTGTTTTAAAGAAAATGTCTCCAACTCTCTCCATTATTCTAGAGTTATTCAGCCAGCCAGAGACAAAATCCATTCTATTCCCATTTAAATTACAACACCAAATCAAGTGGCACACAGCGAAAATCAAGTTGTTATATTTGTTATGAAAATCAGGTTCCTGTTGTGTGTCTTGTCCAGCCTGTAAGTTGAATGCCACAGTTCAAGAGACCCAACCTCTCTGCCCCAAGAGAAAGAGGAAATATAATCTTCCTGACTTGCATCACAAAAAAATCCAAACTTGCCATTTGGACTCTCTTTGCCTTGCAAATGGTTGCTACTGCTTTTTATTGTCCTTGCTATTGCTTAAAGAGGATGATTGAACAACATGAAAGAGGAAGAAGGGTTTCAATAGTCTGCAAGTGAGTTTTCTTTTAGAGTGAAAGTCCTGGAATATTACAATTATGCCAAGCTTGGTATTACTCTTATCTGTATTCTACTAAAACTTTCATGATTGTGATCTTTAACTGGATAAAAAAGTGCATCATAAGGGAACAATTTTTGAACCAAGGTATCTCAATTGGGCTAATATATAGAATATGTCCAAAATCCAGGACCTATGGTTCCCAAGGGAATGAAATTTGGGAAAGATGTGGTTGCTTCAGTGCTATTGGCTGCTGTAGCGCTGCTGGACTGCTGATGCAGTTTCATGATCTTCATTTTCAATGTTTCAAGACACTTTCCCAGCCCGTTCCACAATCCCTCAGCCAACTGAAGAACTGATGCCTTTGAATTGTGACGCTGGAGAGGACTCTTGAGAGTCCCTTGGACTACAAGGAGATCAAATCAGTCAATCCTAAAAGAAATCAACCCTGACTATTCATTGGAGGACAGATACTAAAGCTGTAACTCAAATACTTTGGCCCCCTAATGCAAAGATAGGACTCATCAGAAAAGACTGTGATGCTGGGAAAGAATGAAGGCAAAAGGGGTTTGGACAGCAGAGGATGAGATGGTTAGATAGCATTGTTAATGCAGTAGGCATGGGTTTGAGCAAACTCCAGAAGACAATGGAGGACAGGGAAGCCTGGCATGCTGTGGTCTATGGAGTCGCAAAGAGTTGGACCTGACTTAGCGCCTGACCAACTTCATTTTTAATTGTGTTTGAATGATTCTATAGAACCAGTTATATGCCATAGTGAAGAAAACAGCATAGCCACAATCTTTATTTCCTTTGAATAATGTATATATTAAAAAATCAAAGCTCTGGCTTTATTTCATCAATTATGCTTTTCCTGCCTTTCTTCTGAACACTGTCTAGATAGTACACATGGGGTCTTTCCTCATTTTATCCTCACAACAATCCTGCAAGAGAGGTTTGGCTGAGAGAGAATGACTGGCCCACCATTGCCCAGAGAGGCTTAAAAGGTAAAGGAGACCCTGCCAGTCGTGACCGACTCTAGGGTGTGGTGCACTTCCCCATTTCTAAGCCGAAGAGCCAGTGTTCGTCCTGGGATGGCTCCGTGATCATGTGGCCAGCATGACTGGACACCTAAGGTGCACAGACACTGTTACCTCCCCGCTGGAAGGGGTGGTACCTATCTATGAACTTGCGCTTGTGCACTTTCGAATCATTAGGTGGGCGGGAGCTGGGGCAGAACAGCAGGCACTTGCCCTGCTGCACGGCAACGCTGGGTCGCGATCCCAGGCTGCCAACCTTCCAACTGGCAAGCCGAGCTCTTAACCACTTGCGCCACCCTGCTTCTTAGAGAGGCTTACAGAGGCTCATCTAAAGTATGGTTCAGTTCTTAAAATGAATGGATAGCTTTACATTAATCAATCAATATATTCAAACTAATTATCCCAAAAGTATTCAGATTTTAGGTTTTCCATACTCATTCATTTTATGAACCCTTTTGTTCAACAAACCAAATAACACAAACCCACTCAAAACATTGCTACTTTCTTCTCCTTAATCTGTATATTTTGCCCCAGGAGTATTAAAAGGGTCCTACATCATGTTATGGGGACACGGTGGCTGAGCAGTTAAGAAGCTGGGCTTGTCAACCAGGTCAGCAGCTTGAGTTTGAGACCTAAGTACCACCGCATAACAGGATGAACTTATGTTGATTCATTATATTTATATGCCGTTGGATTCAAAAATGACTCTTGGTGGCTTACAATAATAAAAACCTTTAAAATAACTGACTGGACCCAAAGGAGGAGCCAAAAAATATACCTGGGGAGGAGGTAAATATCATCCACCTCCAACATGATGTGTCTCCATTGGAGCCCCACACCAGCTGGCAAAGCCAGGTCTTAAGGCTCTTCCAGAAGGTCATAATGGTGAGTGTAGACTTCACCTCTGGGGGCATGAAGTTCCACAGGGCAGGAGCCATAGCAGAAAAGGTTCTTCTTCTTGATCCCATCAAGCAAAACTCCTTGACTGATGGGATCCTGAGGAGGTCTCTTCCACTGGGTCTGGTGGGGTAGGACATTCCCACTGGGGTGACACAGATCCTCAGATAGCCTGGTCCCATGCTATGGAGAGCTTTAAAAGTCACAACCACATGTTACTTGTCCCAGTTCCTGCCAACTTAGCAGTTTGAAAGCACATAAAAATGCAAGTAGATAAATAGGTACTACTTTCAGTGGGAAAAGTAACAGCGTTCCATGCATCTTGGTGTATAATCATGCTGGCCACATGATCACAGAAGTGTCTTCAGACAAACACTGGCTTCTTTAGCTGTGAATCAGAGATAAGCACCACTCTCTAGAGTCAGCCACGACTAACAGGGGAAACTTTTATCTTTTATATCATGTTATATATTTTTCTGCCCTTCCTTTCACTCCACAGTCTGGGATGCTCCACTGTGCAGTATAAAAATGAAAGATCTGACAATGTACTATGCACAATGAAACTACATGACCAGAAAGGATTGGGGAGAATGTCATGATGGAATGACCAATTTCATCAGCAACACCATGTGAATGTAGATAAGTTTATAATGGAAGACTTATAAGGAATTATGTAAGCAAACATTTTTAAGTCTTAAAATCTGAATGTGAATATGGTTCATGCTCTGGGAAAACCCATTAATTTTAGAAGTATTAATAACCAAGATATTTTGTTTTTCCAGGGAAAAGGTATTCTTATTCATGCACTGATGCTGAACCCACTTCTATTCCATCAGTCTGCTGCTAACATGACAAAGGGCAGGCAGAGTCTTCCCATAATATAAACAGAAGAATTAGCTCCAGTTTAATGAGAAGAACACTAAAAAGCGGAGATGGGAAAATTGACTTACATATTTTCAGGAGATAAACAACTGAAAAAGAAACACCCAACATGTTTTCCATATGCTTTTAAAAATATAAGTGTTTTGCTTAATCTATTTGGACTGTCTGGCCAAAATAGGAATAAGGCAAATTAGGGAACTTCAGTGAGCATAAAGAGCATCTGCTGTACTTTTAGAATGTATGGCACAGTTTGATCCTCTCTCCACAGTTTTTAATGTCTTTATTAAACCACCAGAAGAGTCATCTGACAATTTGGGATGCAGTATCACCAGTAAGTCGAAGATAACCAACTTTATATCCTTACCCTGATCTGTAGGAGAGATGCTGTTGATGTCCTTTCGTGGTACCTGGAAGATGTTGGGATCTGGAGAGAACAATCAAAATTGAACCTAAGCAAGATGGAGTTGCTGTTTTTTTGTATATCGGGGATTTCTTTTGATGGCTGTGTTATCTCTGGAGAAGAAAGCATTACTCATAAGTCATGATTCTTGTTTGAACAGCAATAGAGGCCATGGCTAAAGGAATCTTTGCCCAGGTCTGGTTGGTGCACCAATTGCAACCTTACCTACTATTAGGGGATGTAGCTAGAATAAATCCCACATGGTTAAACCACTCCAATGCAATTTACATGAATCTGCCCTTAAAGGGGCAATTTTGATTGGATATAAAGTTATAAAATATATGAGAAATCTGTTGAAATTGAATTCAAGATCAGGAAATAAGATCCCTTCATCTAATGGCCTTAAAATACCATCTTATTTAAGGTTATAAGCTTCTTTTGGGTATAGCCTTCTAAAAGCATCTTAAAAGGAAATGGCTAGCTGCTATTTATGTATTAGTTTTGCTGGATCTATTTATTAATTTAATTCTTTTTATAGCCCTTCTAACTCCTTGACAGGTCATGACATGTTAAAATTATGAATACTTCAGTAAAATACAGTGGAACATTGGATTGCAAGCATAATTCATTCTGGAAAAGTGCTCATAATCCAATATGCTTGTATAGCAAAATGAACACACACATGGTCACAATACAGGTAAACACGTAAGAGCATAAAATACACATAATAGTGTAAACAGTATGCTTGCGGACATGCTGCCTATACAAGAGAAAAACCATCGGCTCAGTTGTGAGATTTCCCACATGAGCTCATCGTGTGATGCTCATCTTATAAGTTATCACTCGTTAACCAAGTTAAATTTTATTAAAAATTTTTGCTCGTTTTGCAAATCACTCGTAAAGTATGTTACTCACAATCCAGGGTTCCACTGTATCAAAATTATAAAAACAGCAGTAACAATAAATTAATAGTAACAAATCAGCCCTCCTCAAAGATTGATGCAAATAAAACCTAGTTAGTTTTGAAAATCAATGAAGTAAAACTATCTTTAAAGATCTTCTGCAATTATGGATCTCTGGTAGCAAGGAATTTCAAAATACATGGGACACCACAGAGAAAGTTTTTTGTCCATCTCTCCTTTATTTCAGAAACAGAGGAAATTCTTCAGAGACCTTCCTGAGATTTTGCACTGGATAGTAACTCAGTTCTGGCAAGGTAGTGCCTGATGAAACCTGAGATAGGGATTTATAGATTATTCCCAGAACTTTGAATTGGGCATAGAAGGTTACTGATAATCAGAGCAATGACTTCAGGATACGTATTATAGGACTGCCTTGCCAGTAACCTTGCTACTGCTTTCTGCACCAATTGTAGGTTTCGGGTGATCTCCAAAGCAGGCCCCATATAGAGCTCATTGCAGTAATCCAAATAAATGGCAATCAAGGTGTGAGTTGCAGTGACAGAGCATCCTGGTCCATACAGGAACATATTTGATTTACCAGAAGAAGCTGGGCAAATCTCCATATGCAATTAGCATGCAGAAGAAGTTATATTTTGTTGCCCTTGTCACTACTGTAGAGAATCAAAGGTTCTTGATTAATTCACTGTATTCCTTTGCTCTTCATATTGGGATTGACAGTTGGGCAGAAGCTTTGGACAAGCAATCTCATCCTATCTCATCCAACGTTTTCCACTGACCAAAGCACTGAAAAACGCTGAGATCATATACATCATATAAAAGGACCTTCAAGTATATTTCAGTTTGTACCTTTTTTGTAGGCTCAGAACTGATCACACGCAATAGTCATATTGTTGTGGATGAAGAAATACACCACATAAGGCATTAGGCTGAGTAGGTAGCTACTGCATAGTATTCCCAATGTTGATAGCCTCCATATGTTTGAACCAATTCATAGAATTCTCAGCAATAGCCAATCTGGAAATGGCCATAATGAATCTAACATGTGGTTCATCAGCGATCTGGTCTGATCACTGAAAAACTATAAAATGTGTGTATACTTTGTACAACATCACAAACAAAAATAGTTGTGTAATTTAGTTGTAAGAATGATTTTTAAAATGAAACTTATTTTAAAGTAGATGTGGATGGATAGTATACGTTCCTTCCTTGGTTTGTGCAACATGAGTTTTTGCTTCATTATGTTTTGTATCATTTCTTTGATACCTTGATTCTAATGGCTTTTGTAGTATCTAGAGTATTAATCAAAAGTGACACTGGAAATGGCTTAGAGTTAATGGGAGCATGAGAAGTTTTCCAACCATAGTGTATTTGACATGGACCAGGTCAAGTCTAAAAGAGCTGTTCTTGGTTAAATAAACAATTAAACTGCAAAGTGAAAGAAAAAATTCTATATCCATTTATCAACTTTATATGGCTTTTTGTGGCTATGGAGAAGAGTAAAGTAAAACCAGAATTTATGAATTAAAAGCCTGAGTTACAAAGCTAAGAGCACAAATTTGCTCATATCACCCACCCACCCACACAAAAGTTGACAGAGCTGAGCTCTCCCAATATAGATTAGAGACCTTGCACTTGTCTTCTTGTAATTTCGCACTGGCAGCTAAGAATACTACAGAAGAGTAAAAAACAGAAAAGAAGACCATGCCAGAGCTTTCAGATAAGTTACAGTGCCACCCAAAGAAAATGCAACCAATCTCATGGTAAAATGCATTGTCATTACAATCATTTAGAATTTAATTTTAGAAATCCCATCTTCTGGAGCTGACAGACAAATTTGCTTAGTTTTCATCTCACACTATCAAAATTTACTTCCTGAACCAGCAGATATAATGCAAATCCCTTAGGGAAATGGGCTGAGTTTCAATTAATAGCTAGGTCCTGACTGCCTCCTTTTGCAACAGTAAAGGTTTATTTGCACATAGTGGTGTTTACACGAAACCTTACCATTGCAGCGAAAGGTATCTGGGGGCTGGTTTCATGAAAGTGTCCAGAAAAATCCAATAATTACTCAGAGTAATTACTGGTCTACACATTTATATACAGAGTCCCCACAATATATAGGCATATTGGATCAGAGCATTCTGAAAAACCTGGATTTCTGCAACAACACTCCAGTTTGCATGATGTAGCTTCAGAGCCAGATACCAAGCCATTTGGAAGGCTAGGCACTTGTTGCTCCAGAAGGAAAGATGGGGTACAAATTAATAAATACATGTGTCTGAAGAGTGAAGAAGTTAGCTGCCCAAAATATTTATTTATAATGAATAAAATGAGATTCCATGGGTTCAAGAAGAATAAGACATGACTGCATGACTAAACAACAACAAAAAGTATAAGACTGCTCACAAATTTTCAAAGTAAATAAATAGAAAGAAATAAAGCTTTCTGCTAAACATCATCTAATGACATATGTGAAAATTGCTACCCATTCATCATCAACCACATTGACAATGAAAAATTATCAACATACATTTTTCTCCCTGGAAATGATTGACTATAGAATTGAATAAATGGAATAATTTTCTCTCTCTTCAGTCATATTGGGCAAAAAATAATTTATAGATTGGCTTATAGTAAAATTGTTCCATTTGTCCTGGCAGGGAGCTTACTAGTTCTTTTGGAGAAGCTGCTCTCTCCTTTTTCCTCCAAACTTTCTCTCTCTGTTTTAAAATACTGAAAATAGGAATTGGCAAACAATGTTATTAAATTCTTTTTATCTGGAGAGACAATTTCTGTAGCTTGGTCTTTCTAACTGTTTAAAAATGTACTATATTTATAGGATTTATGATGCTGCTTCTCTCATTTGGATCGTGCAATCTATAGACAGCACGATAGCAAGAGACTTGTTTTGATGCAGTGAAGGTGTGCTTTGTATTGTACTACATGCTGAAGATGTAATAAAAGTGTTATGGCATTGCTGACCCACCATTCCCTTTTATCAGGTGTGTCTGAACATTACAAAGTGGCTGTCTGATGAGGCTTTAGAAATAGCTGAGGAAAGAAGGCAGGCAAAAGGCAGGAAAGAAAGGAAGACATACACCCAACTGAATGCAGATTTCCAGAGAATAGCAAGGAGAGATAAGAAGGCCTTCTTAAATGGGCAGTGCCAAGAAATAGAAGAAAACAATAGACTAGGAAAGACTAGAGAGCTCTTCAAGAAAATTAGAGATATCCAGGGAAGGTTT